>ML826036.1:32644-67230 GCA_009831015.1 Picea engelmannii | reverse complement strand
AGTTTATATGATAATTACAAATAAATTCAAAAAATTAAAATAAATTTAGTTATTGTGAACTATAGAATAGCTTAAATTTAACTATAATTAAATAATATTTTAATAAAATAAATTTTTATTATAATTATAAAAAAATGTTTCATTATAATGATATGTTTCATTGTTTCATTATAATGATATGTTTCATTGTTTCATTATAATGATATGTTTCATTGTTTCATTATAATCATTTTAAAATAACTAAAATTTGATTATCGTTAAAACAATATTCTAATAAGATAAGTTTTTCTTATGATTATAAAAATTGTTTCATTATAATTATAATTATAATTATATGTTTATATAGTGAGATATTATATGTTTATATAGTGAGATATTATATGTGTTGTGATTTTATTATAATAATACAAGTGATAATAATAATAATAATAATGAAATATTATTTTATTTACATTATTATTTAAATTAGATTTTTTTAATTATTATTGATCAAATTTTAATATATTATTTAAATTAAAATTTATTATTAGACTATTAAAAAAATAGTTTGTGACATAATAAATTTAAGATGACATAAATTTCAAAAAGAAAAATACTATATTTATTGTATGTAAGTTATTTTTTATCCAGTATCAATTATCATTTCTTGTATGTGATAATTATCATTTATTATATGTGTAGAATTTAAAATTCTCATTATCATTTTTAAATCTCACATTTTAACTCTATATTAATGTAGCTTACATGGAAAACATCAATAATGGAATAATATAGATAAACCTTCACTAGATACACCTCTGACTTAGTGTGATGTGGCATATGGTTTTATTATTTTATATTTTCCTTAGGAGGCCCATTTTAGGACAAAATTTCCTCTAATGGGATGTGGGAGAGAATGTTTCTTACCAAACCACACATCATGTGGAGTCGTGTCGAATAAAACTAACAAAGGAGACCTATTTACCAAATATCTTGTAGTGTCATCTACCTCTACCTAGAACTCTTGTGTGACTCCGACACCACTAAGCATGATCCTTGCCTTTTCCATCAATGTATGGTTCATTCTTTCGGAAACTCTATTTTGTTGGGGTGTATATGGTGTGGTATTTTGGCATGTTATGCCACATTGCTTGCAGAACTACTCAAAATACTTACCACAAAACTCTCCTCCGTTATCAGTTCTCAACACCTTGATCTTCTTCTCTATTCGAGTTTCTACAAGAGATTTAAACTCTTTGAATTTACTGAGATTTCTTCCTTAGGAAATATAACAATGTCTTCCTGTGTAACGACCCTCGTCATTACGACAACATGCGACGCATAACAAGTGAAATGTGTAAAAAAAAAAAAAAAATTATGCAGGAAGTAACAACGACAAACAATCAATCAACGTAACTCGACGACAAACACAACGCACATAATTCAGGAAACAAACAAACATAATGACCTAGCATACTATCACATCATGCAACTGGAAGCAACATACGACGATCAATCAAACGAAAAATAAAAACGACTACCCGCCCGTCCTACCTTGCAAGGTTAGTATCTCCAGGACACATAAGCAACGCTCAAGCCCAGGTTCCCATCAATTTTGACCATTTAAGGTCTCAAGGTTGGCGATTGTTTTGAGGAACAAGGAGGTGTCTACATCCCACCCAACGCAACAAGACCATTCCTACTAAGATAAAAACAACATCAATCAATCCAACGAAACAACTTTGATAACATAAGTAGCTAGAGCCTTCCCTGCAAGCAAGAGACAATCACATTAACGTTACAACCAGTACAACCTTAAATACAAAACAATATCATCCACATCAAGAGGCACCTGACCCTAAGACGGGTTATCATATGCGCTTAATGACCAACGCATGAAATGATCCAATCTTTCGGAATCATGTTGCCACAAGGAGACAAGCGCACCAGGGACCCAAGCACAACAAGAATAATTCTAAACCTTCGACCAAGCATAAAATCTAAATGTTATGAAATCCAAATTGCTTGGGCATGCATTGTGCGAACCCAAATAAGAGAATTGTATTCAATCTAGATAAATGACGTGCAATATAACTACAATCAAGACAAGGTTAGAAATTGCAGCATTCTAGATGTATCTCACTACTATCTTACCATCATAAAGATATTCTAGCACATTTCATCCTACCTCAATCAATCCAAAAACTTATAAATAATTCCCTCCTTTTACTGGAAACCCCTCATAACATCATAAGGAACTGAAGTGTCATTAGTAACTAAATAATCATTGTTTACCCTTAATGAATCATTAATTAACATAAAACAAAAGCCTTCCCCAATCTTCCTAATTTACAACCCCTTTCATCATTATGAAGAATGAGCATCAAATTATAATTGAATAAATTAATATTTTCTTATAAAAAAATTCATTTAACATAAGGCATTTGCTCCCCACCTCCTTCAATTACAACCCCTTTACGTCATGAAGAAGAATAAGGACAACTTCTAATAAATTATCATTAAATAAAAACATAATGGAATTACACTAACATCATGATAGTGTCCAATAGTTAAGGCAAGGAAAACCACTCTCTTTTAAATCAACATTATTTGATTTCAAATTTATGATACCCTATTAGACAACAATTTATAAAATCAAAAGTAAAGGCTCTGTCCAAGTTTTCAACTTAGTGACCTTGTAACCAAATAAAAATCATTAAAGGAAATGATAATCATCTGTCATTCACATGTTCTCAATTTAATGCATTATTTTAACCATTAAAAACAAATGAAAGTCCTATTAGCACTAGAAGTCACCTCTGGATTGCTTCATAGATAATCCTAGTACCCATCATTTTGTATGTCACAATAAATAAAGTTAAGGGGGGTCTAATGGATCTAGACTCAGAATAATATCGCTTTAACTCGGAAAACTAGGTTGGTATGCGTAGGTAGATGAGGTCTTGATCTAACTTCAGTCAGTAAGTTGTAGTAAGGGTCAGTAGGATGAAGAATTTGAGGAGAAAATGAAAAGGTCTTCTATGGACATCCAGTCTTCCAACAGCCTAAGGAGGAAAAACTTAGGAAACAAGATCCTCTTTGATTCTGAGTTTTAGGAAACTAAAAGAAATTATAATCAAACTGAGATCAAACATACATCACAATATAGTTACAACAACTCGACTGGGTCATCCATGCCTAAGCCTTTCAGTATCGGAGGCAAAAGAGATGAAGGAGAAAGCTAACTATCATTAAACAAGAAGTCTCAAGTAACAATACATAACCAGAGAACCATAGGCTTCATTAAAAATTTACAATACAAGAGCGTAGCTCAACCATCGACAGTAAAAAAATATCAAAACTAACTATTTATACTCAGAACAAATCGCTCCCACCAGGAGTGCACTCTGGTCATTGCATTCAAGGCTAGGCTTCTGCATCTTATTTTGTCAAACTGCACTTGCATTCTTCTGTCAGACGCAAGATCATATCGGTATGGGCTTTGCAAGAAAATCCATTGACAGGGAAACTTTGGGCTGACAGACTGCCTCTACGACCAATTCTTCCATGATTTCCATTTATGTGGTAAGACTAGGTTTCAACCACCTTCCCCATTTTCATTAACTACTTTCATCGGGATCAGGACGAGACTTGACACCCATGAATGTCCCAAACGGTGCCCATGACTTCTTCCATTCAATCTTGATGCCTTAAGGTCAGGCAGATCTTCTTCTGTGAACAATACGGATGCTTTCGGCCTTGGCCCAACTCCTCTCCATCGCTCCCTACGACCTAGGGCCATGACCCAAGGCTCCTATGTGAAATTTCGGGATTTCACATTATGGGAGTATTCAATCCACTTAATTCCAAATATCCTTATGCTCGATCCTGCGAAATGACCCATCCAGATCGACGGTCGGACTTGCTTTAAAATTGATGGCCAGGATCATCTCCTTTGAAAACCTCAATCGCCAATTGATCAATCAGGTGCTTACCCTTCTTTATGTCCCTGCTTTCCATATAACCGCAGGTTGTGGCCCTAGGACCAACTTACGAGTGTTTCAGGACTTCGTGAGTTCGTGCTGCATGAAACTTGTGCATTGATCCCAACGAAACTATAATTCAAAAACCATGAATTCGCATATCCACTGCCACGTGCACCACTGGCTTGGACGGCTTAGATCTTCTTTTCACTTTGGAACTCGAGGATTTCACACCCTAGAGTCATGCTCCGCGATAAACCTCTGAGTCACGAAATCGTGACTTATCGAATCAGGTGCCACGCGTCCCTTTGAATCGACAGCTCCTGCTAACTTCGGATTTCAAAAGTTTGGGTTTTTCACGAACGACTTGAGCAATGTTTCAAATTCCCGATTCCCGTGACTATTCTTCACCACTGAAAAATGAACTTGCTCGCTCGCTTGATTCGAGTCTATATCATACCGCTCTAAGTGTTGTGCTTGTGCTTATGGTTGTGGCCTCTCTAAACAAATACTTGGACGACTGGTTGAGGGCTCTAGAAAGCCATAGGATCAGTGACAGAGGAAAAGAGGGAAGTGATCAACCTTAGATAAAACACAAAATCTTGGGACCGATACTTCTCAAATAAGAGAACAAGGAAAAACAGGTCAATCAAATGAATGGAGGCAAATAGAAGAAGAATCTACAAGACGAAAGGGGAAAACTTAAGCTTTGGTCGGCGAAAAGGAGAAAGGCAAGGAAAAACTACAGACTTAGGTAGAAACTACAAACCCACAAGACTTTGACAAGTTTGTGTAATAACATTTGGCTCCACAGGGGATGGCATGCTCCCTGCGAGCTCCCAAGAACACATAGTTTTAGTGCCTTAGCTTTGGGTTATGGGGTCTCTTATTGAAAACGAAAAACAAAAATCAAAACAAAATAGGAGTGGTATTTACAGAGGTGGAACGTCGGTTACAACTTAAACAAAATATTTCTTCAAAAAAAATTCATTTACAGGGCCACCAAAAACTTCACCACCCTCCAAATTCTGCAACCAGTAAGTATTATTTGGAAACACCTCATAGATTTTGAAGGGCCCAATCCATAGGGCTTAAAATTTACCATGCTTTCCCTTGTCCTGTTTGGGTGCATCCCATTTGAGTACTAGATGTCCCAGCTGGAAATCCTCTTTTCTCACCTTTTTTTCAAAAGCTTCCTTGATTTTTTGTTGATGTTCATGCACTTTGTCCAGTAGTTGCTCCCTATTCTGTTGCACTTCTACTAGTTGTTGAAATCTTCTGATCATATCATCAAGCTCCCCTTCGTAGTCTTGGAAGAATTTTTCCACTGGAAACGCGAGCTGAGAAGGAAAGATGGCTTCAACTCCGTACACAAGCTGAAAAGGAGAGACACCAAGAGATATCTGTGTTGTCACTCTATCAGCCCACAAAGAAAATTTGAGTTTGGAATCCCATGCTTTTTTGTTTTCCTCTAGAAGTATTTTGATCATTTTTATAAGGCTCTTGTTAGAGGAATCTGCCAGCCCATTCCCCTAGGGGTAGTACGGAGTTGAGAGAATCAATGAAATTCCAAAATGTTTACAAAATTGGATCAATGGTTCGGCCTTGATGGATGCAGCATTATCAGTGACAATTCTTTTCGGACAACCAAACCTTTCTATAATATCCTCCAAAAAACCAATGATTACCTTGTGAGAAGCACTCCTTGTGGGGATGGCTTCTATCCATTTGGTAAAGTAATCTGTGGCAGTCAATATCCAACTGTGTTGACCACTTGAAGCAGGATGGATTTCCCCAATAAATTCTAGGCCCCACTATTGAAAAGGTCCTGAAGCTACAACATGCTTTAATGGTAAAGACTTGAGTTGTCACTTTTCGGAGAATTTATGGCACTTAACACAAGCCTTGATTTTTGCACAGACATCGATGAATAGAGTAGGCCAAAAATACACATCCCTGAGAATCTTATAGGTTGTGGTCCTCTAGAAGTGATGTCCCCCATAAAGGCGGTCATGAAAATCAAACATAACCTTTTGGGCCTCTTGCGGGTCTAAACATATCAAAAGCACTCCTAGGGGATGTTTCCAATACAAAGCTTGATCAATAAAGAACTATTTAATTTATTTGAGCTTAAGATCTCTTACCTTGTTTTTTCCCATGCCATCTGGAGGTCGCAACTCTTGTAGAAAAAATATAATATCTATGTACCAAGTGCATTCTACCAATGGAGGGTTGACTTGTGGACTTGTATGAGACAACTCGGCTTGTTGATTTTCTGAGCGGGTGTTGATGAAGTTAACCCCCAAAACTATGCAGTTAGATTCAACCAATAACTTGGCTAAACCTTGGCCTTTAACTAGTTTTGTGGGATTTATTTCTAGATCAAATTCAAGGATTTTGGAAATCCATTTGCTCCTTCCGTCTATGTCGGGCTTAATGAGAATGTCCTTCACAGAAGTTGAAGGAACATATGTGATAACCTTTGAATGCAAGACATAGATTCTGAAATCCTTGAGGGATTTCACTAAAGCATAGGCCTGCTTTTCCATGATGTCATATTTTACCTCAGCATCTCTCATTTCCCTATTGAAAAAGGCAATGGGATGATCCAACCCTTCAGACTTATTTTGCAACAAAACAATTGTTACTGTGTCAAATGAGGCAAAGGAAAAAATCAGGAAATCCTTGGAGTAATCAGGATTGATGAGCATAGGTGTCGTAGTCAATGCCTTCTTGATTCAATCGAAATAATTTATGGACTCAGCTATCCATTTTACTTCATTCCTCTTCATGATCATGTCTCTAATATGCTTTACCAACTCAGCAAAATTTGAAACAAACCTTCTCAAAAAATTAATTTTGCCTAGGAAATATTGAACTTCCTTCTTGGATCTGGGAAGTGACAAGGTTTGGATAGCTTCTACCCTAGCTGGATCAATTCTGACCCCCTCAGCCGATACTATGTGCCCCAACAATTTCCCCTCTTGCATGGAAAACAAAGATTTCTTGGGATTTAGGGAGAGACCAAACCTTCTACATTTCAAGAAGACCCTTCTTAGATGATAACAATTCTCTTTATTAGACCTGGATAATATTGTAATGCCATCCAGATAGATGACCACAAATTTATTATTTTCTCCAACGAAGTCGATGTCCATAGCGCGTTGAAAGGTTTCCCATGTGTTCATCAATTCAAAGGGCATCTTAGCATACATGAATGTACCCCAAGGAGTGGTGAAGGTTGTCTTTTCTCTGTCTTCAGGCAAGACGGAATTTTTATTATAGCCAGAAAATCCATCAATCATGGATATCTTAGATGCACCTATCACCCTTTGCAATATGTGTTCCATCTTTGGCAAAGGATAATTTCCCTTCTTAGAGATTTTGTTCAGGTTCTTGAAATCGACACATAGTTTGATTTCTCTGTTCTTCTATCTTATTGGGACCAGGTTGGCCACCCATTCAGAATATCTCAAAGGTACAATGATTTGGGCATCCAACAGTTTCTTTACCTCCCTTTCCATAATAGGCAGCGACATAGGATTTATTTGTCTAAATTTCTGCCTAAATGGTTTGGCCTCCTCCTTCAATAGGATCTTATGCTCAATGACACTAGTGTCATATGTTATGAGATCTCCATATGTCGAGGAAAACACATCAACGAATTCTCTTAATATCTCATCATACTCGGCCCTTTGCTCCCTTGACAAGCTACTTGACAACTTGAAAAATTTTGGATCCTTCTCTATACCAATATTGCAATTAACTACATCAGCAGCCTCATTTGAAACTTTACCCTTTACAGCCACATCATTTCTATCAAATATTTTTTCCAAAGGAGCAAGTCTCTTTGGGATATGATTACTAGGCCGTTGGATAATATGATGATCAACAATTTTTTTTAGAAAAACATCAGCATGAGGATCTATTTCAGAATCAGGATCTTGATCAATGAGTAATGCAGAAAACTCATCAACCATCTCCAGGAATCTTTTGATTTCAATATCATTCTCAAACACTTTCCAATGATTTACATCGTCAGGTACATAGGGTCTATATTTCACTTCTACATCATACCTGAGCTTGGGTGGCAGAGGGACTCTGAAATTACTTGCAGAAAAAGCCAGAGAATCGGCCATGGCATTCTTTTCTCTTGGAAAAAATGAAATGTTGAAAGTCGAGAGAAAACTGTCAACTAGATCCCACACTTCATTTCTATAACTTCTAAAATGAGGGTGCTTGGCTTGATAAATATTTTTGACCTGATGGACGATTAACTCAGCATCCCCAAACACTACTATCTCTTTAATTCCCATATCTTTTGCAGCCCTCAAACCCAAAACAAGAGCTTCATATTCTGCCACATTATTGGTAGCTTCAAATTCTAACTTATATGGCAGAGATATAATTTCTTGAACAGGAGGAACAAAGACCACCCCAGCACCAACACCTTACCTAGAAGAGGCTCCATCAAAGAACATTTTCCAAACAGAGGTAATCAGAGGAGAATCTTCATAGAGAGTAGGATTGTTTTCTGATTTCAAGAGGGGGTTCAGGGGCATCAGTGAGCTGCAATAAGATGAATACCAAATTAGTATCAAGTGAAAAAATAGGATGGTTGGTGAAGTCTACTTCATCACTAATAATATAGGCCAACTGAGCTTCTTTGTACAGTCTTCTATGCTCCCCCCCAAACACAGGAATGGTAGCATATGTGAGGTCCATATTCAAGGTTCCCCTAATTCTCTTTATCCAAGATATCGAAAATAGCATGTCGAACTTGGGGGGAACATCAGCTACCACAATATCCATGACCACACTTTTCATGGGCAACTGAAACAAGGTCACAACCAGATCTTTGATGACACCAAGACACTATACCTTCCTTTAATCAAAAGAATACAAATCATGATAAGATTTTGTTATTTCTAATCCAAGTTCATCCATGACAGTTTTGGGCATGATATTATGAGATGCCCCTGAGTCCATCAAACAATTATGCAGCACCTTTTCATGTATGTTCAGTGAGGTGTAGAAGGGAGGGGATGATCATCTTTGTCTTCTATCAAGGGACCTAGAATGAATTTTGTCTTTTCATCTTGAAGGTTTACTGAGTCTATGGAATAAGATGAATGCTCGGGATGCAATAGTTTAGAGAGGGACCTTTTAAAATCTTTGTGCTTGATGAGCTCTGAAAGGGGTACATGGATTCTGATCTTTTGAATTTGATGCTCAAAGTTAAAATAGGAGGGGGGATTCAACATTTCTCTCACTTCTAAGACAAGACCTTTGGCTACAGATGGGGGATTCTATGTTTTCTTCTCCTTGTTGTTGTTTGTCGCATCTTTAGCAGGCTTCTCTACTCTAGAAGGCTGATCAGGGATGTCATACTTCCCTTCTTTCTTCTTAGACCTGAGGTTATATTTATTTAGACTACTAATTGTTTTCTCCCCTTTACTCAGCTCATTTATCTAGTTGTCCATGAGAGACTCCTCGTATGTATATTGAGTTAAATGGGGGAAAGGGGATGTGTCTCCAAGACAATGTATTTCAGGATCAGGCTCTTCTTCCTCTCCTTCCTTGTCAGCAACAAGGTTATTTTGGAGAGGGGTTTGAAATTTATTATCATCCCTATCTATGTTTCTAGGCTCTCTTGAGAGTATCTAAGGGGTAGTATTTGTTCTTCTGAATTTACCCCTTTTATCATTATTTTGGGCACTCTTATAACTCTGCTTCCCTTCAAATTTCATCTTCTCCATCTCTGTAGAAAGAGACTTTACCAGCTTTGTCAATTCATCTACTTGAGGATGGGATGCAGAGGAAACAGAGGTTGAGGTTCTAGATCTCCCCCTTCCTCTGTCTCTGTCATCTTTATTTCTAAGTATGTCAACTGCCAATACATTGGACTCTACTTCCAGGGCTGCATCTTTCATATGAACCAAGGAAGTATCTCTTCTCTCTCTCAACAAGAGGCAAAAATCAGGGTCAAAAGCACTGGCATAAGTTATTTTAGCAAAGGCTTCAGTAGGCTTTATCTCAGTGGGGATCTTATTGTACATTTTGTTGAATCTTTTGGAGAAATCAGAGACAGATTATCCCTCATTTCTCTTTAGGGACCTGAACTTCGTGATATAATACATTAAGTATTTTTTATCCCCACATTGTCTTAAGAAAACATTGTCTAAAGCCTCAATCCCAGCAATGGATCCAGGGGCCAAACCCCTAAACCATTTCCAAGCCTCACCATCAAGACTATGGACAAAGACTCTCATCCACACATCCTCGTTTTCAATATTTAGATTGTCTGCATAACTATAGAAGGCAGCAAGGTGTTCTTCATCTGTTATATCTTCTTCTCCTGTGAATCTAGGCATGTATTTCAAGTAGTCTCCAGTAGGGAGAGAATTCATTGGTTGAGGTAAGACTAGAGGGGCATATCTCGCAGCCACTATGGCATCCATTCTATTCCTAGGGGGATTATCACCTGCAATAGGGATGATAGCTAGAGGATAACAAGGAGGGGATGTAACGTGAACCAGGGAGGCTGGAACTGAGCCTCTAGGAGGAAAAGGAAGTAGCAGGGGATTTGAGGAAAAAGCTACAGGGCTTAAGGGAACAGAGGTTTCCCTCTCTTTAAAAGAAACAACTTTAACAGGAGGAGGAGTAGTGAAACAGGGAGAGGGGAAATCAACAGGAAAACTCCCAAAATTTAAACTTCTAGAAGCTCCAACATATGGTGTAATAGGAAAATGAGAAACAACTACTAGGGTTTTCAAAGAAGAATAATGAAAATTACTAGAATCACCTGGTTCAGCAGTAGAAGTACCCTCCTGAAGGGTCTTTTGTCTTCTGATAATTTTCTCTGGGTCAGCTTCAAGTGTCACTAAAGGAAGTTGTGGAGTAGACCTTGTATGTCTTCTTTTGGAAGCCACAGTCAAAGCAGTGGATTCACATCAATGGAATCTCCAGGTGCATATTGCAATCTTCAATGGTTCTAATATTTGATGCACCTTTAGAATCAGAAGCTTGTTGTCATTATATCCTAGGGAAAATCTTCAATTCATCCCCGGCAATGATGCCAAAAATGTTAGCACTAGAGGTCACCTCTGGATTGCATCATAGGTAAGCCCAGTAGCCATAAGTTTGTATGTCACAATGAATAAATTTAAGGGGGGGTATAATGGACGTAAACTCAGGATAATATCACTTTAACTCGGAAAACTGGGCTGGTATCCACAGGTAGACCAGGTCTTGATCTAATTTTCGTCAGTAATTTGTAGTAAGGGTGAGTAGGATGAAGAATTTGAGGAGAAAATGTAGAGGTATTCAATGGACATCCGATCTTCCAACAACCTAAGGAGGAAAAACTCAGGAAACCAGATCCTCTTTGATTCTAAGTTTTAGGAAACTGAAAGAAATTATAACCAGAATGAGATCAAACATACATCACAATATAGTTACAAAAACTCGACTGGATCATCCATGCCTGAGTCTTTCAGTATCAAAGGCAAAAGAGACAAAGGAGAAACCTAACTGTCATTAAACAAGAAGTCTCAAGTAATAATACATAACCAGAGAACCAAAGGCTTCATTATAACTTTACAATACGGGAGCATAGCTCAACCATCGACCCTAAAAAAATATCAAAACTAACTATTTATACTCAAAACAACTCGCTCCCAGCAGGAGCATGCTCTGGTCATTGCATTCAAGGCTAGGCGTCTGCATCTTCTTCTGTCAGACTGCACTTTCATTCTTCTGTCAGATGCAAGATCGGATCGGTATGGGATTCGTAGGAAAATCCATTAACAGGAGAAATTTGGACTGACAGTCTGCCTCTATGGCTAGTTCTTTCGTTCTTTCCATTTATGTGGTGAAACAAGGTTTCAACCACCTTCCCCATTTCCATTAAGTTCTTTCATCGAGATCAGGAAGAGGCCTGACACCCATGAATGTCCCAAACGGTGCCCATGACTTCTTCCAGTCAATATCAGTGTCTTAAGGCCAGGGAGATCTTCTTCTGTGAACAATTGATCCAGGTAGATATCAGTGGCCATCCACCTTTTCTGACTGGCTCAAAACAGTTTTCTGGCAAATTTGGCAATTTACTATTTTTAGCAGTTTTTAACTTCCGGGGACATTTTGAGGGCCCGAATGAAGGTTTTTGAGATCGAGGTTCTCAATAATAATAAAAAAAAAAGGCATGATTGAGCCCCCAAAATGAATCTCCTCGACGATATCTTTCCAACGAGCTATCACACGCCTAAAATGGAGATCGTATGCAAAAGTTAGCACCCCAGGAAGTTGATGTACTCACTTACCCAAACGGGGCCCACATGACTTTTGGTGCTTCATCTCTTAGGATTAGTTTTTTGGATTTCTAGGGTTTTTGGAATTCCGGTTTATTTTAAAAAGGCCTTAAGAGCCTCATTGTAATCATCTTCTTGCGAATGCGAGTAGCTGTCACATCTCTTCTCAGAGATAAGCTGCCACCATTCTAGCGAGTCTTTCACTTTGTATTTTTACAGTCTCTATACATTTCTTTCATTAATAGAAATCATGTATTACTATATATCTATGTTTATGGTTCAATATCTGATAAATTTATGTGATATTATTGAATATATGTGATATCTCTGTGCATTTATTTGTTATATCTCCGCTCTCATTTCGTGCCGAAAATAATCTGAATCAGTGGTATCAGAGCAGGCTACTCTTGAACATTTTTCAGTGCATGTCCCCGACGATGTCTGAGTATAGAAAGTTGGGTCTCGAGCTTGTCTCTCTTGAATACAATCGCTCTCGCACACCCAAGAAAACCTCAATGGTGAAAGAAAGGGAAAACTGCGAAGCAGACGATCCTATCAATCTATTGCTTGAGCAAGCTCTCACGCAACAGAGGGATGAAATGATAGAGAATTTTGCCCACATTCTTAAACACCTATCGATAGTATCAGTCGCATCTTCATCAAGCGGCTACTTTGGATGCACCTCGCCTTTCAATGTACAAGTTAATTTTGATATTCTTGTATTTGAAAGGCAGATAGATGCAAAAGCCCTAGAAAAATGGTTAACTCTGCTAGAAGGTTATTTCTCTATTCACGATTTTTCCAACAAAGAAAAGATCACCTTCGCACTCCTTAAAGCTCTCCCTCGTGTCAAACATTGGTGGGAAACTTACTGGGAGAAATGTTCCACAGAGGATTCTGGAATATATGGAGTCGATCCCACTTGGGATTTTTTTGTGGATGCGATAAAGGAATAGTATTACCTTGCTGGCAACTATGAGGACCAGTAAACGACATGGACCACACTGCGACAAGAGAGGGGCTAAGAAGTTTTGAAGTTCACCAATACCTTCCATACCTTGCACACCAAGCTAGGTATCAAACACTACGAGAGTCATTTGGTTCTGAAATACCGTGGGGCTTTACATATATACATCTAGACTGAAATGGATTTCATGGACATCTCATCACTCAATGTTGCTTATCGATATGTTGTTAAAATTGAGCAGAAATTTAAACACCAGAACAAACGGGAATTCAGGTCTGCAAATCTGCAACAACCAAAGTATGACAAAGATGGCCCTAATAAACAGTCTCTCGAAAACCACTCCAAGAAATAGGAATAGAAGGGTCACAGGAAGACAAAGAAGGACACAGAAAAATATTGTGATTTCCAAAAAATCCCCTGGCACAACACCGATGAATGTCACTCAAAACAGTCATTGGTGGTCGAGATCAAAGATAAGGAGTCAAACCCTGATTCAGAATCTTATTATGAAAATACTGGTAAAGGACATATCATTGACGCAGAACTCATTTCTATTGTCGCAACCACAGCAATTCAAACAGAAGAACCAACAAATCTTGAAGAGGGGGAGCACCTTTTTCATTCATAGATATGGGTGAAGGGAACCCCACTGCATTTTATTGTTGATAGAGGAAGCCACAAAAACCTCATCTCGGCAGAGGTCATCAAACAATTGGGATTGTCGACAACACCACACCTGCATCCATACAACATCGGGTGGCTTCGAAAAGGATGAGATCTCGGTGTCATCCAACAATGTCGATTGTCATATGGCATCCAACCCTTCAAAGATGAGGTATTATGTGATGTTTCCCCACTAGATGTTTGTGATGTTATCTTGGGTGAACCATATATGTGGAGATGCCATGTTGTTTATGAGTCTCAACCCTGTAGTGTCATTGTTACCTTGGGGGGTCATCTCTACAGGATACCAAAGGTAGTTCCAACTATTGTTCCACCTAAAAGGTGTCGCAAGGTAGTATATCATACTACAAAATCCATCTTCTTCACAATCTGTTCAAAAGGGGAACAAAAGGACACTGCAACCACTATAGCTTCGCCCCAAGCACCTTCTATCCAACAGAAACAGGTCAGCAAGGTTGCAGGAAAGCGCAAAGATTACTTCCGCACACCATCCTCTCATGTAGCCCGACTTGTTGAACAGCCTCAGCCTCAACAAGTTCGTGCCATACTTGCACAAACTGAGCAGCATGACGTCTCCAGCAAGGCAAGCAGCTCATCAAGATGTAGATTCAGCAAACACTTTTCCCTGTCCCTTGGGAAATCAATGCAATGGATACCATTGCTTCCTAAGGAGGGAGGATTGATCTAGGTGGATATCAGTGGCCAACCACCTTTTCCGTCTAGCTCAAAACAGTTTTCTGGCAAATTTGGCCATTTACTATTTTTAGTAGTTTTTAACATCCGAGTCCATTTTGAGGGCCCCAATGAAATTTTTTCGAGATCAAGGTTCTCAATGATATCTAAAGGCATGATTGATCCCCAAAAATGAATCTCCTTGATGATACCTTTCCAATGAGCCATCACATGCCTAAAACGAATATCGTATGCAAAAGTTACGACCCCGAGAAGTTGATGTACTCACTTACCCAAACGGGGCCCACATGACTTTTGGTGCTTCATCTCCTAGAGTTAGGTTTTTGGATGTCTAGAATTTTTGACATTCCAGTTTATTTTAAAAAGGCCTTCAGAGCCTCATTGTAATCATCTTCCTGTGAATGTGAGTATCTATCACATCTCTTCTCAGAGATAAGTTGCCACCATTCTAGCGAGTCTTTCACTCTATATTTTTATAGTCTCTGTACATTTCTTTCATTAATAGAAATCGTGTATTACTGTATATCTATGTTTATGGTTGCATCTCTGATAAATTTCTGTTATATTATTGAATATCTGCGATATCTTTGTGCATTTCTTTTTTATATCTCCGCTCTCATTTCGTGCCGAAAATAATCTGGATCAGTGGTATCAGAGCAGGCTGCTCTTGATTGTTTTTTCAATGCATGTCCCCGACGAGGTCCGAGTATAGCAAGTTGGGTCTCGAGCTTGTCTCTCTTGAATACAATCGCTCTTGCACACCCAATAAACCCTCAATGGTGGAAGAAAAGGAAAATGACGGAGCAGACGATCCTATCAATCTGTTGCTTGAGCAAGCTCTCACGCAATAGAGGGACGAAATGATGGAGAATTTTTCCCACATCCTTAAATGCTTGCTGATAGCATCAGGCGCATCTTCATCAAGCAGCCACTTTGGAGGCACCTCACCTTTCAAGGTACAATTTAATTTTGATATTCTTGTATTTGAAGCACAGATAGATGTAGAAGCCCTAGAAAAATGGTTAACTCTGCTAGAAGGTTATTTCTCTGTTCACAATTTTTTCGACAAATAAAAGATCACCTTTGCACTCCTTAAAGCTCTCCCTCATGTCAAACATTGGTGGGAAACTTACTGGGAGAAAAGTTCCACAGAGGACCCTAGAATATATGGGGTCAATCCCACTTGGGATTTTTTTGTGGATGCGGTAAAGGAAAAATATTACCTTGTTGGCAACTATGAGGACCAGTACATGAGATGGACCACACTATGACAAGAGAGGGGCCAAGCAGTTATGGATTTCACCAATACCTTCCATACCTTGCGCACCAAGCTGGGTATCAAAGACTCCAAGCGACAATTGGTTTCGAAATATTGTGGGGGTGTACATAGATACATCCAGACTGAAATGGATTTTCTGGACATCTCATCACTCGGTGTTGCTTATCGATATGCTGCTAAAATTGAGAAGAAATTTAAGCACCAGAACAAATGGGAATTTGGGTATGCAAATCCCCAACAACCAAAGTATGACAAAGACATCCCTAACAAACAATCTCTCGAAAACCACTCCAATACACAGGAAAAGAAGGGTCATAGGAAGACAAAGAAGGACGCCAGAAAATGGTGTGATTTCCATAAAATCCCCTGGCACAACACCGATTAATGTCACTCAAAACAGTCATTGGTGGCCAAGATCAAAGACAAGGAGCTGAACCCTGATTAAGAATCTTATTCTGAAAATATTGGTAAAGGGCATATCATTAATGTAGACCCCACTACTATTGTCGCAACTACAGCAATTCAACCAGAACAACCAACAGATCATTAAGAAGGGGAGCGCCTTTTTCATTCACAAATGTGGGTGAAGGGAACCCCGCTGCATTTTATTGTTGATAGCGGAAGCCAGAAAAATGTCATCTTAGCAGAGGCCATCAAACAATTGGGACTATCAACAACACCACACCCATAGCCATACAACATCGGGTGGCTTTGGCAAGGACGAGATCTTCGTGTCAACCAACAGTATCAATTGTCATACAGCATTCAACCCTTCAAGGATCAGGTATTATGTAATGTTTCCCCATTGGATGTCTGTGATGTTCTCTTGGGCCAACCATATATGTGGAGACGCCATGTTGTTTTCGAGTCTCGACCCCGTAGTGTCATTATTACCTTGGGGGGTCATCTCTACAGAATACCAGAGGTAGTTCCAACTATTGTTCCACCTAAAAAGTGTCGCAAGGTAGTATCTCATACTGCAAAATTTAGCTTCTTCACAATTTGTTCAAAAGGGGAACAGAAGGACACCGCAACTACTACAGCTTTGCCCCAAGCACCTTCTATCCAACAGAAACAGGTCGGCAAGGTTGCAGCAAAGCGCAAAGATTCCTTCTGCACACCGTCCTCTCATGTAGCCTTTTAGCACTTTGTAATTTTCCCAAGGTTGTGGAGGCAGTCACAGAGGCAACATCAAACCGCTTCGAGACAAGGATCTAGCCCTCCGAGACTCAGAGAGGGATCTCTCTGTCAAATTTAGATTTGTTTGAAATAGGATATTAAGCTAGTTATGCAGAACAAGGTTTGTTTTTTTATTTGAGGTGTTTGGCTGAGTGATTTCTTTAGAATCCCATTGGGCTATGGGGTCTGTTTCAAAACTTAAGGTCAGATAAACATATTTTAAAGGGATTCTTCACAGGGTGAGATAGCCAAGATACTGGATCAATTAAGATGAAATTGGATGGAAAGATATAACAGGTGAGGGGTTTATTTAAGTAAAGAAGCATTCAATAATTTCTTTAACTCAAAATCAGAAGAATAACATGCAGACTGATAAAAGGCCAGATACAGAGTACCCAAGGTAAATTTTGTTCTTCAACTTCCTTTTAACACTTGGAATTAGAAAACAAGGTGATAACAGAGTAAGAAAACATTAACATAGCAAGAAAAACATCACCAATGTCCAGACGCAAGAATCCTATGCACCAATTCCTTTGTATTACTGGTGGATCTAAAAAATTATAGAGAACAGCCTTTTTGGGTGCAATGATCAACCCCCTTTACACATTTGAATAACTACAATTTATAAAAAGGACTCTCCCCAGGCTCAGAAGATCAGATTCAACCACCTCAACCAAGAATAGCATAAAGTCCTCAAAAATCTGGAACTGCAAATTTGGCCGAATTTGCTGAAAATAGGGGTACACTCAGTCATTGATTTACTCCAATTAGTGACACCTATGAAAAACCAAAAGGATTTTATTGTATATTATCTTTTATGGAGCAAAAACCTCCTTCAGTTTCTCAAATTTTGATTCCACCTCGTTGAAACAGCTCCCGCAAAATCGAGACTGTAACAGGAAAAACCAGAAATCCAAAAAATGAGGCTGAAAGACAACCTCTATTATAAAAATTGGTGGCACATTTGAAAAACTGGGAGATTATTTTGTTCTTCAGCCCATTATAAACAAAAACCTCTTTTGGTTTTTAAAATTTCATCTTCGTTTGCCCAGAATCCGCTTCGCAAGACGAGGTGTAAAAACTGGAAAAACAACGGTTTTGTGAAATTGGGGGAGGGCGTTTTTGGAGAGGTAAGTGGTATTTCGGACCCCCCCTGAGGTGGTAAGTGGTATTGGGAGGGGGGGGGTCCGAAATCACCTAGAGGTGACAAGTGTCCCTCCCAATACTACTATTCCAGACCCCCCCTTCCGTTAAAGTTCGAAAAGCACGGGGGGGTCCGGAATTTTTTAGGTATGTGGATTAATGTTTTGGGATGTGTGAAGGTTAAGTTGCAGGTGGGGGGAAAATGATTTGACATTTTATTTAATTTTTTATTATTTGTTTCTTTTTACGTGTTTTTCCTTTTCCTTTATTTTTATTTTTATTTTTATTTCGTTTTAAAGTTTTATTACGTTTCAAATTTTTTTTGTTTTATTTATTACGTGTTTTAATTTGTATTTTCAATTAATGTTTTTTATTATTGTTTTATTTTTATATGTTATATATATATATATATATATATATATATATATTTATTTATTTTTTGTATTTAGGTTTTGTTTTATTTATTATGTGTGTTTTAGTTTAGTTTTTATTTGTGTTTTTTTTTTAATTAATTTAAGTTTGGTTTATATAAATGTTTTATATTTTGTTTATTAATGTTTGATTTTTATTAAATGTTTATATTAGTAAACTAACCTAACTATTAACAAACTAATTTAATAATTAATTATTAAATAATTAATAATTAATTATTCATAAGTCTAATCTAGTCTAACTATACTAAACCAATCGATTTTTTATTTTAACCTAAGTTTGTTTATTCGAATGAGTGGCGAGCGAGGCATACTCAATGGGTTGAAACGACAAGGGAGTGAGGGCACAGCGAAGGATGAAGGATGCAATAGGATGATGGAGGATCGGGCGAAATGGATGGAGGGGAAAAAGGGGTCAACCGAGCTAGAAGTCTTCATCACGGGGGAAATGCCAAATCAATAGTCGAAGAATTGAGTTACCTATAATTATAGGGCCCCAACATAGCCCGACTTGTTGAACATCCTCAGCCTCAACAGGTTCATGACATACTTCCACAAACTGAGCAGCGTGACGTCTCCAACAAGGCAAGCAGCTCACCAAGATGCAGATTCAGCAAACACTTTTCCCTCTCCCCCGAGAACTCAACGCAATGGAGACCATTTCTTCCTAAGGAGGGAGGATTGATCTAGGTGGATATCGATGGCCACCCACCTTTTTCGACTGGCTCAAAACAGTTTTCTGGAAAATTTGGCAATTTACTATTTTTAGCAGTTTTTAACTTCCGGGGCCATTTTGAGGGCCCGAATGAAGGTTTTTCGAGATATAGATTCTCAATAATATCCCAAGGCACGATTGAACCTCCCAAATGAATCTCCTTGATGATACCTTTCCAACAAGCTATCACACGCCTAAAACGGAGATCATATGCAAAAGTTACGACCCCGGGAAGTTGATGTACTCACTTACCCAAACGGGGCCCACATGACTTTTGGCGCTTCATCTCCTAGGGTTAGGTTTTTGGATGTATAGGGTTTTTGGCATTCTGTTTTATTTTAAAAATGCCTTCAGAGCCTCATTTCACTCATCTTCTTGCGAATGCGAGTAGTCATCACATCTCTTCTCAGAGATAAGTTGTCACCATTCTAGCGAGTCTTTCACTCTGTATTTTTACAGAGTTTGTACATTTCTTTCATTAATAGAAATCATGTATTATTGTATATCTGTGTTTATGGTTGCATCTCTGATAAATTTATGTTCTATTATTGAATATTTGCAATATCTCTGTGCATTTCTTTGTTATATCTCCGCTCTCATTTCGTGCCGAAAATAATCCAAATCATTGGTATCAGAGCAGGCTGCTCTTGATCGTTTTTTCAGTGCATGTCCCCAACGAGGTCCGAGTATAGAAAGTTGGGTCTCAAGCTTGTCTCTCTTGAACACAATCTCTCTTGCACACCCAAGAAACCCTCAATGGCAGAATAAAAGGAAAACGACAGAGTAGACGATCCTATCGATTTGTTGCTTGAGCAAGCTCTCACACGACAGAAGGATGAAATGATGGAGAATTTTTCCCACATCCTTAAACGCCTATCGATAGCATCAGGCACATATTCATCAAGCGGCCACTTTGGAGGCACCTCGCCTTTAAAGGTACAAGTTAATTTTGATATTACAATATTTGAAGGACAGATAGATGCAAAAGCCCTGGAAAAATGGTTAACTCTGCTAGAAGGTTATTTCTCTGTTCACAATTTTTCTGACAAAGAAAAGATCACCTTCGCACTCCTTAAAGCTCTCCCTCATGTCAAACATTGGTGGGAAACTTATTGGGAGAAAATTTCCATAGAGGAGTCTGGAATATATGGGGTCGATCCCACTTGGGATTTTTTGTGGATGTTGTAAAGGAATAGTATTACCCTGTTGGCAACTATGAGGACCAGTACATGAGATGGACCACACTACGAAACGAAAGGGGCCAAGCAGTTTTGGAGTTCAGCAATACAATCCATACCTTGCGCACCAAGCTGGGTATAAAAGACTCCGAGCGAAATTTGGTTCTGAAATACAGTGGGGCTTTACACAGATACATCCAAACTAAAATGGATTTTCTGGACATCTCATCACTCGGTGCTACTTATCGATATGTTGCTAAAATTGAGCATAAATTTAAGCACCAGAACAAACGGAATTCGGGTCTACAAATCCCTAACAACCAAAGTATGACAAAGACGGCCCTAACAAGCAGTCTCTCAAAAACCACTCCAAGACACAGGAAAACAAGGGTCACGGGAACACAAAGAAGGACACCAGAAAATGGTGTGATTTCCACAAAATCCCCTGGCACAACATCGATGAATGTCGCTCAAAAAATTCATTGGTGGAAGACATAAAAGACAAGGAGCCGAACCCTGATTCAGAATCTTAATCTGAAAATACTGGTAAAGGACAGATCATTGACGCAGACCCCACTGCTATTGTCGCAACTGCAAAAATTCAACCAGAAGAACCAACAGATCCTGAAGAGGGGGGGTGCCTTTTTCATGCACAGATGTGGGTGAAGGGAACCCCGCTGCATTTTATTGTTAATAGAGGAAGCCAAAAAAACCTCATCTCAGTATAGGTCATCAAACAGTTTGGATTGACGAAAAAACCACACCTACAACCATACAACATTGGGTGGCTTTGGCAAGGATGAGATCTCTGTGTCAACCAACAGTGTCAATTGTCATACGGCATCCAACCCTTCAAGGATGAGGTATTATGTGAACTTTCCCCACTAGATGTTTGTGATATTCTCTTGGGCCAACCATATATGTGGAGACATCATGTTGTTTATGAGTCTCGACCCCGTAGTGTCATTGTTACCTTGGGGGGTCATCTCTACAGAATACCAGAGGTAGTTCCAACTATTGTTCCACCTAAAAAGTGTCGCAAGGTAGTATCTCATACTGCAAAATTTGTTTTCTTCACAATTTGTTCAAAAGCGAAATAGAAGAACACTACAACCACTACAACTTCACCCCAAGCACCTTCTATCCAACAGAAATTGGTTGGCAAGGTTGCAGCAAAGCCTAAAGATTCTGTATGCACTCTGTCCTCTCATGTAGCCCGACTTGTTGAACAGCCTCAGCCTCAAGACATGAGATGGACCACACGGTGACACTAGTACATGATATGGTCCACACTGCAACAAGAGAGGGGCCAAGCAGTTCTGCAGTTCACCAATACCTTCCATACCTTGTGCACCAAGCTGGGTATCAAAGACTCTGAGCGACATGTTTTTCTAAAATACCATGGGGCTTTACACAGATACATCTAGACTAAAATAGATTTTCTAGACATCTCATCACTTGGTGTTGCTTATTGATATGTTATTAACATTGAGTGGAAATTTAAGCACCAAAACAAACAGGAATTTGGGTCTGCAAAACCGCAACAACCAAAGTATGACAAAGACGGCCCTAACAAACAGTCTCTTGAAAACCACTCCAAGACACAAGAAAAGAAGGGTCACGGGAAGACAAAGAAGGACACTGGAAAATGTTGTGATTTCCAATAAAGCCCCTGGCACAACACCAATGAATGTCTCTCAAAACAGTCATTGGTGGTCGAGATCAAAGACAAGGAGCCGAACCCTAATTCAGAATATTATTCTGAAAATACTTGTAAAGGACAGATCATTGACACAGACCCCTCTATTATTGTTGTAACCGCAACAATGCAACCAGAAGAGCCAACAAAATTTGAAGAGGGGAAGTCATGATTGAGCCCCCAAAATGAATCTCCTCAATGATACCTTTTCAACGAGCTATCACACGCCTAAAATGGAGATCGCATGCAAAAGTTACGACATCGGGAAGTTGATGTACTCACTTACCCAAACAGGGCTCACATGACTTTTGGCGCTTCATCTCCTAGGGTTAGGTTTTTTTATGTCTAGGGATTTTGGCATTCTAGTTTATTTTAAAAAGGCCTTCAGAGCCTCATTGTAATCATCTTCTTGCGAATGTGAGTAGTTGTCACATCTCTTCTCAGAGATAAGATGCCACCATCTAGCGAGTCTTTCACTCTGTATTTTTGCAGTCTCTATACATATTTTTCATTAATAGAAATCGTGTATTACATTAAATATGATTTTATAGTTGCATCTATGATAAATTTCTTTTATATTATTGAATATCTGCGATATCTCTGTGCATTTCTTTGTTATATCTCCACTCTCATTTTGTGCCAAAAATAACCTGGATCAGTGGTATCAAAGCAGACTGCTCTTGATCATTTTTTCAGTGCATGTCACCGACGAGGTCCGAGTATAGTAAGTTGGGTCTCGAGCTTGTATCTCTTGAATACAATCGCTCTCGCACACCCAAGAAACCCTCAATGGCAAAAGAAAAGGATAACGATGGAGAAAACGATCTATCAATCTGTTGCTTTAGCAAGCTCTCACGCGACAGAGGGACGAAATGATGGAGAATTTTTCCCACATCCTTAAATTCTTGTCGATAGCATCAAGGGCATATTCATCAAGCGGCCACTTTGAAGGCACCTCACCTTTCAAGGTACAAGTTAATTTTGATATTCCTGTATTTGAAGGACAGATAGATGCAGAAGCCCTAGAAACATGGTTAACTCTGCTAGAAGGTTATTTCTTTGTTCACAATTTTTCCAACAAAGAAAATATCACCTTCGCACTCCTTAAAGCTCTCCCTAATGTCAAACATTGGTTGGAAACTTAGTAGGAGCAAAGTTCCACAGAGGATTCTGGAATATATGGGGTCGATCCCACTTGGGATTTTTTTGTGGATGCGGTAAAGGAATAGTATTACCCTGCTGGCAACTATGAGGACCAGTACATGAGATGGACCACACTGCGACACGAAAGGGGCCAAGCAGTTTCGGATTTCACCAATAACTTCCATACCTTATGCACCAAGCTGGGTATCAAAGAAAATGAGCAACATTTGGTTCTGAAATACCATGGGGATTTACATAGATACATCCAGACTGAAATGGATTTTCTGGACATCTCATCACTCAATGTTGCTTATCGATATACTATTAAAATTGAGCAGAAATTTAAGAACAAGAACAAACGGGAATTCAAGTCTGCAAATCCGCAAACAACCAAAGTATGACAAAGACGACCCTAACAAACAGTCTCTTGAAAACCACTCCAAGACACGGGAAAAGAAGGTTCATGAGAAGACAAATAAGGACACGGGAAAATGGTGTTATTTACACAAAAGCCCCTGGCACAACACTGATGAATGTCGCTCAAATCAGTCATTGGTGGCAGAGATCAAAGATAAGGAGTCGAACCTTGATTCATAATCTTATTTTGAAAATACTGGTAAAGGGCATATCGTTGACACATACCCCACTGCTATTGTAGAAACTGTGGCAATTCAACCAGAAGAACCAACAGACCCTGAAGAGGGGGAGCACCGTTTTCATTCATATATGTGAATGAAGAGAACCCCGCTGCATTTTATTGTTGATAGCGGAAGCCAAAAAAACCTCATCTCAGCAGAGATCATCAAATAGTTGGGATTTTTGACAACACCACACCCACAGCCATACAACATCCGGTGGCTTCGGCAAGCACGAGATCTCCGTGTCAGCCAACAGTGTCGATTGTCATACATCATCCAACCCTTAAAGGGTGAGGTATTATGTGATGTTTCCCCACTGGATTTCTATGATGTTCTCTTGGGCCAAACATTATGTGGAGATGCCATGATGTTTATGAGTCTCGACCCCGTAGTGTCATTGTTACCTTGGGGGGTCATCTCTATAGAATACCAGAGGTAGTTCCAACTATTGTTCCACCTAAAAAGTGTTGCAAGGTAGTATCTCATACTATAAAATTCAGCTTCTTCACAATCTGTTCAAAAGGGGAATAGAAGGACACTGCAACCACTACAGCATCGCCCCAAGCACCTTCTATCCAGCAGAAACAGGTCGGCAAGGTTGCAGCAAAGCACAAAGATTCCTTCTCCACATTGTCCTCTCATGTAGCCCGACTTTTTGGACAGCCTTAGCCTCAACAGGTTTGTGACATACTTCAACAAACTGAGCAGCGCGACATCTCCAGCAAGGCAAGCAACCCACCAAGATGCAGATTTAGCAAACGCTTTTACCTCTCCCCTAGGACCTCAATGTAATGGATACCGTTGCTTCCTAAGGAGGGAGGATTGATACAGGAGGATATCGGAGGAGACCCACCTTTTCCGACTGGCTCAAAACAATTTTCTGGCAAATTTGGCAATTTACTATTTTTAGCAGTTTTTAACTTTCGGGGCCATTTTGAGGGCCCGAATGAAGGTTTCTCAAGATTGAGGTTCTCAATGATAGTCTAAGGCATGATTGATCCCCCAAAATTAATCTCCTCGATGATACCTTTCCAATGAGCTATCACATGCCTAAAATGGAGATCGTATGGAAAAGTTACGACCCATGAAGTTGATGTACTCACTTACCCAAACGGGGCCCACATGACTTTTGGCGCTTCCTCTCCTAGGGTTAGGTTTTTTGATGTCTATAGTTTTTGGAATTCCATTATATTTTAAAAATGCCTTCAAAACCTCATTTTAATCATCTTCTTGCGAATGCAAGTAGCCGTCACATCTCTTCTCAGAGATAAGTTGTCACCATTCTAGCGAGTCTTTCACTCTGTATTTTTACAGTCTTTGTACATTTCTTTCATTAATAGAAATCATGTATTACTGTATATTTGTGTTCATGGTTGCATCTCTAACAAATTTATGTTATATTATTGAATATTTGTGATATCTCTTTTCATTTCTTTGTTATATCTCTACTCTCATTTCGTGCCAAAAATAATATGGATCAGTGGTATCAGAGCAGGCTGCTCTTGATCGTTTTCCAGTGCATGTCCCTGACAAGGTCTGAGTATAGAAAGTTGGGTCTCGAGCTTGTATCTCTTGAATACAATCGCTCTCGCACACCCAAGAAACCCTCAATAGCGGAAGAAAAGGAAAATGACGGAGTAGATGATCCTATCAATATGTTGCTTGAGCAAGCTCTCGTGCGACAGAGGGACGAAATGATGGAGAATTTTTCCCACATCCTTAAACACATGTTGATAGCACCTCGTCTTTCAAGGTACAAATTAATTTTGATATTCTTGTATTTGAAGGACAGATATATGCAGAAGCCCTAGAAAAATAGTTAGCTCTGCTATAAGGTTATTTCTCTGTTCACAATTTTTATGACAAAGAAAAGATCACCTTCGCACTCCTTAAATCTCTTCCTCATGTCAAACATTGGTGGGAAACTTACTAGGAGAAAAGTTCCACAAAGGAGTCTGGAATATATGGGGTCGATCCCACTTGGGATTTTTTTGTGGATGTGGTAAAGGAACAGTATTACCCTACTGGCAACTATGAGGAATAGTACATGAGATGGACCACACTGCGACAAGAGAGGGGCCAACCAATTATGGAGTTCACCGATACCTTCCGTACCTTGCACACCAAGTTGGGTATCAAAGACTCTGAGCGAAATTTGGTTTTGAAATACCGTAGGGCTTTACACGGATACATCCAGACTGAAATGGATTTTATGGACATCTCATCACTCGGTGTTGCTTATCGATATGTTATTAAAATTGAGGGAAAATTTCAGCACCAGAACAAACAGGAATTCGAGTCTGCAAATCTGAAACAACCAAGTATGGAAAAGACATCCCTAACAAACAGTCTCTTGAAAACCACTCCAAGACACAGGAAAAGAAGGGTCACGGGAAGACCAAGAAGGACACCGAAAAATAGTGCGATTTCCACAAAATCCCCTGGCACAACACCGATGAATGTCGCTCAAAATAATCATTGGTGGTCGAGATCAAAGACAAGGAGTCAAACCCTGATTCAGAATCTTATTCTGAAAATACTAGTGAAGGGAAGATCATTGACGCAGACCCCACTGCTATTGTCGCAACCGCAACAATTCAACCAGAAGAGCTAACAGATCCTGAAGAGGGCAAGCGCCTTTTTCATTCACAGATGTGGGTGAAGGGAACCCTACTGAATTTTATTGTTGATAGTGGAAGCTGGAAAAACCTCATCTCAGCATAGGTCATCAAACAATTGGGATTGTCGATAACACCACACCCGCAGCCATACAACATCGGGTGGCTTCGCCAAGGATGATATCTCTGTGTTAGCCAATAGTTTCGATTGTCATACGACATCCAACCCTTCAAGGATGAGGTATTATGCAATGTTGCCCCACTGGATGTCTATGATGTTCTCTTGGGCCAACCATATATGTCGAGACGCCATGCTATTTATGAGTCTCGACCCCATAGTGTCATTCTTACCATGGGGGGTCATCTCTACAGAATACCAGAGGTATTTCCAACTATTGTTCCACCTAAAAAGTGTCGCAAGGTAGTATCTCATACTGCAAAATTCAGCTTCTTCACAATCTGTTCAAAAAGGGAACAGAAGGACACTGCAACCACTACAGCTTCTCCCCAAGCACCTTCTATCCAATAGAAATAGGTCATCAAGGTTGCAGCAAAGCGCAAAGATTTCTTCTGCAAACCGTCCTCTCATGTAGCCCAACTTGTTGAATAGCCTCAGCCTCAACAGGTTCGTGACATACGTCCACAAACTAAGCAGCGCAACGTCTCCAGCAAGGCAAACAGCTCACCAAGATGCAGATTCAGCAAACGCTTTTCCCTCTCCCCCGGAAACTCAATGCAATGGAGATCATTGCTTCCTAAAGATGGAGGATTGATCCAGTTGTATATTTGTGGCCACCCACCTTTTTCGATTGGCTCAAAAAAGTTTTCTGGCAAATTTGACAATTTACTGTTTTTAGCAGTTTTTAACTTTCGGGGCCATTTTGAGGGCCCGAATGAAGGTTTTTCGAGAAATAGTTTCTCAATGATAGTCGAAGGAATGATTGAGCCCCCAAAATTAGTCTCCTCAACGATAACTTTCCAACGACCTATCACACGCCTAAAACAGAGATCGTATGCAAAAGTTAAGACCCCGGGAAGTTGATGTACTCAATTACCCAAACGGGGCTGACATGACTTTTGGCGCTTCATCTCCTAGGGTTAGGTTTTTGGATGTCTATTGTTTTGGGAATTCTAGTTTATTTTAAAAATTCCTTCAGAGCCTCATTGTAATCATCTTCTTGCAAATGCGAGTAGCCGTCACATCTCTTCTCAGAGATAAGTTGCCACCATTCTAGCGAGTCTTTCACTCTGTATTTTTACAGTCTCTGTACATTTATTTCATGAATAGAAATCGTGTATTACTGTATATCTGTGTTTATGGTTGCATCCATGATAAATTTATGTTATATTATTGAATATCTGCGATATCTTTATGCATTTATTTGTTATATCTCCGCTCTCATTTCGTGTCAAAAATAACTCAGATTAGTGGTATCAAAGCAAGTTGCTCTTGATCGTTTATTCAGTGCATGTCCCGGATGAGGTCCGAGTATAGAAAATTGGGTCTCAAGCTTGTCTCTCTTGAAGACAATCGCTCTCGCACACCCAAGAAGCCCTCAATGGCAGAAGAAAAGGAAAACGACGGAGCAGACGATCCTATCAATTTGTTGCTTGAGCAAGCTCTCACGCGACAAAGGGACGAAATGATGGAGACTTTTTCCCACATCCTTAAACGCATGTCAATAGCATCAAGCGCATATTCATCAAGCGGCCACTTTGGAGGCACCTCACCTTTCAAGGTACAAGTTAATTTTGATATTCTTTTATTTGAAGGACAGATAGATGCAGAAGAACTAGAAAAATGGTTAACTTTGCTAGAAGGTTATTTCTATGTTCACAATTTTTTCGACAAAGAAAATATCACCTTCACACTCCTTAAAGATCTCCCTCATGTCAAACATTGGTGGGAAAATTACTGGGAGAAAATTTCCACAGAGGAGTCTGGAATATATGGGGCCAATCCCACTTGGGTTTTTTTTGTGGATGCGGTAAAGGAACAGTATTACCCTGTTGGCAACTATGAGGACCAGTACATGCGATGGACCACACTATGAAAAGAGAGGGGCCAAGTAGTTCTGAAGTTCACCAATACCTTCCATACCTTGCGCACCAAGATGGGTATCAAAGAATCCGAGTGACATTTGGTTCTAAAATACGGTGGGGCTTTACACAGATACATCTAGACTGAAATGGATTTTCTAGACATCTCATCACTCGGTGCTACTTATCGATATGTTGTTAAAATTGAGCAGAAATTTAAGCACCAAAACAAACGGGAATTCGGGTCTGGAAATCTGCAACAACCAAAGTATGACAAAGACGGCCCTAAAAAACAATCTCTTGAAAACCACTCCAAGACACAAGAAAAGAAGGGTCACGGGAAGACAAAGGACACCAGAAAATGGTGTGATTTCCGCAAAATCCCCTGGCACAACACCGATGAATGTCGCTCAAAAAATTCATTGGTGGTCGATATCCAAAACAAGGAGTCGAACCTTGATTCATAATTTTATTCTGAAAATACTGGTAAAGGGCAGATAATTGACGCAAACCCCACTGTTATTCTCACAACCGCAACAATTCAACCAGAAGAACCAACAAATCTTGAAGAGGGGGAGCGCCTTTTTCATTCACAGATGTGGGTGAAGGGAACCCTATTGCATTTTATTGTTGATAGCAGAATCCAAAAAAACCTCATTTCATCAGAGATCATCAAACAGTTGGGATTGTCAACAACACCACACCCGTAGCCATACAACATCAGGTGGCTTCGGCAAGGATGCAATCTCCATGTCAGCTAACAGTGTCGATTATCATACAGCATCCAACCCTTCAAGGATGAGGTATTATGTGATGTTGCCCCACTGGATGTCTGTGATGTTCTCTTGGGCCAACCATATATGTAGAGATGCCATGTTGTTTATGAGTCTCGACCTCGTAGTATCAGTATTACCTTGGGGGGTCATCTCTACAGAATACCAGAGGTAGTTCCAACTATCGTCCCACCTAAAAAGTGTCGCAAGGTAGTATCATACCACAAAATTTAGCTTCTTCACAATCTATTTAAAAGGGGACCAGAAGGACACTGCAACCACTACAGCTTCGCCCCAAGCACCTTCTATCCAACAGAAACAGGTCGGAAAGGTTGCAGAAAAGCACAAAGATTCCTTCTGCACATGGTCCTCTCATGTAGCTCGACTTGTTGAACAGCCTAGACCTCCACAGGTTCATGACATACTTCAACAAACTGAGCAGCGCGACATCTCCAGCAAGGCAAGCAGAACACCAAGATGCAGATTTAGCAAACGCTTTTCCCTCTCCCCCGGGAACTCAACGCAATAGAAACCATTCTTCGTAAAGAGGTAGGATTGATCCAGGTGGATATTAGTGGCCACCCACCTTTTCCGACTGGCTCAAAATAGTTTTCTGGCGAATTTGGCAATTTACTATTTTTAGCAGTTTTTAACTTCCGGGGCCATTTTGAGAGCCCGAATGAATATTTTTTGAGATCGAGGTTCTCATTGATATCTGAAGGCATCATTGAGAAACCAAAATGAATCTCCTCAACAATATCTTTCCAATGAGCTATCACACACCTAAAACGTATATCATATGCAAACGTTACGACCCCGGGAAGTTGATGTACTCACTTACCCAAATGGGGCCCACATGACTTTTGGCGATTCATCTCCTAGGATTGTTTTGTGGATGTGGTAAAGGAACAGTATTACCCTACTGGAAACTATGAGGACCAGTACATGAGATGGACCACACTGCGACAAGAGAGGGGCCAAGCAGTTCTGAAGTTCACCAATACCTTCCATACCTTGCGCACCAAGTTGGGTATCAAAGACTCCAAGCGAAATTTTGTTCTAAAATATTGTGGGGCTTTACATAGATACATCCAGAGTGAAATGGATTTTCTGTACATCTCATCACTCAGTGCTACTTATCAATATGTTATTAAAATTGAGCAGAAATTTAAGCACCAAAACAAACGAGAATTTGAGTCTACAAATCCGCAACAACCAAAGTATGACAAAGACGGCCCTAACAAACAGTCTCTCGAAAACCACTCCAAGAAACAAAAAAAGAAGTGTCATGGGAAGAAAAAGAAGGACACTGGAAAATGGTGTGATTTCCACAAAAACCCATGGCAGAACACCGATGAATGTCACTCAAAACAGTCATTGGTGGTCGAGATCAAAGATGAGTCGAAACCTGATTCAGAATCTTATTCTAAAAATACTGGTAAAGGGTAGATCATTAACGCAGATCCCTCTGTTATTGTCGCACCACAGCAATTCAACCTATTAGCGATTATTTTTGTCTTAGGCGCAAAAGCACCCAGGTATATAGGTTGCTTAGGAAGTGCCCAAGCGTAGCGAGGGAGAATCCTTGTTTTTCTGGTAGCAAGGAAAGCGAGTGGGAAAAATAGCATTGGCAGCATCCAAGATCTATTTACAAAGCAGATCGACGGTCATCGGGTTTTTGGAGCTACCGAGTTGCTCGAGGTTTAGCGCAAGAGGGAGCACCAATAGTTTGAATCAGATTTGGGTTGTCCAATCCAACCAGGACAGGTGGCAGCCTGTCAACGTATCGAATATCGGGAGTCAGGAAGCTCTCCGTCCATTGCACTTGAAAGTGTCGATCAGCGAAACTTCGAAGCTCCGTTCGAACTAAGCCCAGGATCTCAGCACTAGGTCATATCAAGCGAACGGGTGAAGGGGGGACAGCCCCTTTATAATAGTAAATACTATCTGGGTCTTCCATATGAAGGACGCGCAGCACGCATCCACGTCATGACAGCATTCAGGAATTCGAGCGGTAAGCACTCCTCGCCATTTTACATTTCGAAACCCCGAACCCCGATAGCGCCGAAAGCGTAGAAACTCGGGCCCACAGTATTACCAGGTTAGTTCAGAGCCGTCAAATCAGTGGGGAACATGTGGCGACCGTTAGGCCCTCCTGGCATTTCGCCCATCACGACTTTAAAGGAGAAAAATCCTAATCCTTTCTCATTCGCAAACCTTGAAATTCCAAAAGCACTCTGATAGAGAGGTCAAAGGTGCCTAATTAAGATTCAAGAGAGGGGGCGTTGTGTTCTCTAGGTACTGATTCATGTGATCTAAATCTCGATGTCAGCTTGAGGATAAATGAAGAAGAGATAAGGTGGTTGAAGCCTATCTTCACTCATTAATTACAGGGTATGGACGTCCCAGCTGAAGGTCCACCCGAGATGGTCCTCTGTACTGATTCTTTCCATGCAAGCCGCGCCAAGTCTCCAACTCACCGGGGAAGCCTGCACACGCCAATTCAACATTTAAGGGCTCAGATACCCCCTTGGTGTGAGCCATGAAGAAATAAGGTAGCGTATGACAGTAGAATGCAGGCCAAATGTGATTGAGGAGACGCCTCTACTGGGCGAAATGGGGAAGAGCATATGTAGGCATTTTGGCCATTTTTTATATCTATCGATGGTTGAGCTAAGCTCTCGATTGTAAAGTTTTGATGAAGCATTGGTCGCTCTGGTTAATGTATAAGGCATTTGAGATTTCTTACTTTATGGATGTCAGCTTCCCTTCCATTTCTTTGTTTACTGTGTTAGAACAACTCGGAATTGGAGGATCCAGTCGAGTTGTGGCTGTTATAGGATGATGTAGGTTGGATCACTGTAATAGTCACATTGTTTCTAATCAGTTCTTGTGATGTTCTCAGCGTTGAAACGAATTGGAATTGAAGGATTCAGTCGAGTCACCCCTCAGCTCCTTGAAACTCTATACCAAGAGGATCTTGGCTTTCGATTTTTTCGTCCTCAAGCTTCCGAAGGCCTGTTGCCCAAGGTAGTCTTGCTCACCCTTCTCACAAGTCTTCTTTCTTCCACCCTTTAATCATTTACTGACAGAAGTTGGATCAAGACCTCCCTTTCTTTCTACATACCAAGCCCAGTTTACCGAGTTAAAGCTATATTTTCTTGAGTCTTTACCCATCTGATCACCCCATTAAACAAACCGTGACATAAAAACTGATGGGCGTCGGGATCTACTCCTGCAAGCAATCCATGAGTGACTTCTGACGATAACATTTATGGCATTGTTGCCGGGGACAAAGTTGAAGATTTTACCTGGGCAGAACGACATTGAGCCTCTGATTCTGAAGGTGCATCAGACATCAAAGCCCTTAAAGATTGCTACTGTGCACCTAGCAACTCCATTTTGGCGACTCCATTGTTTCCACATCACTGTTTCAGTTGTGACTACTGTTAGCACACCTGAAAGCTGACCCTAAGGAGCTTTCTCGAGAAGGTTTCAGCAGCTACTTTCTCAGCCTGAGAAGCTTCCTGGGGTAACGACAATGTTAATATCTGGCCTTTGATGGTGAACAAGGACCAGACACACTTGAAGCTGTGCATCTTTCACCTGGCGAATCCATGATTCGAGGATCGATTGGCGACTCCACTGGTTCGATATGGATAAAATTCTGGCTCAAAGGCTTTCTTTCTATGACTTTTCTCAGATAGTTGGTTTTCCTAATGCACTTCCTGATAGAGACCAATGGGAAGATTTCCTCCCTGAATTTCATGCAACAAGTTGGGAGGAACCAGCTGAGCATTTACTGGACTTCCATGAGGCTATCCACCGACACAATATCACGCATGAGGATGTCTAGATTAAGCTCTTCAAGTATTCATTGAAGGGAGTTGCTCTTGAATGGTGTTGGTCTCTTCCCGTTGCAAGCATCCGCTCTTTAATAGGTTTTCATACAGCTTTCAATTCATTTTTTAAAGACTACTATCCAGCTGATGGTTTGTTTGAAAACTGTTGTGAGGAGTTTTCTTCACTTCAGGAAGCCTCTGCTGGCCCTGAAGACCAGGTCCATGATGAAGCCCTTACTGTGGAGGAAAGCATCTGCTGTGAAAATATAGAGGTGTTGGACGATATTAATTGTGTTAGCCCCAGAACGGAAGCATCTGACATCATATCAGATGCATCTGTTCTTTTAGATCTTCATGAAGATCAACGCACCTCTTATGGAGATTATGAGTTTGCAGAGCAGATGTAGTCCATGGTAGATGGCTCACCTGAGTATCGGGTTGAAGCAGATATTCCTAGCAGCCCTGCTTCTGAGGATGGAGGCCTTCCCATTTTTAAAGAAGAAATTATTGTGGAAGTGGTTTCCTCTCTTTTTCTCTAGGGGGTTTCTCACGATATATGTTTACCTGGGATTAAAGAGAAAAATATTACGTGTGAGCAGCCAGAACCAGTAGGTCCCACTATCCCTAAAATGGAATTTTTTTACGGGATCATTGTTCTGGAGGAGGATCATATCAATGAAGGACAACCCCTTTTTGATATATATTATAGTGATGATGAGCAGCAAGCTTATCCTACTTTTGATCAATATAGAGATATTGAAGAGCCATTCAACAAACAGAACCACCCCATGGTCCCTATTTATGATGAATACGAATCACACCTGGGGGAGACCGAACCAGAGGAGCAGAATATTTCCTATCCAGAGCCAGTCAGCGAGCAGCCACTGCCCGAGAGTAGCGAGCCTACGTCAGTTGTCCACCATCAACCTGTGCTTATCAGATATATTCAGCCACAGGTGAACATCTGTGTAGCAGAGGAGGGTGTATGTCACCCATTTTCTGGAATTTTCCACTCATTCTATGACCCTGACTGCAAGTACATGAAGTGGCATTTCCCCTATGCCTTGGAGCCGCCCTATTTCATCTCAACTCCAGCCTGTAAGGAAGAGTTGAAGAGTGTAACCGCTCTGCTGTCATGGTTACACCATCCGCTGATGATCATCAACAGAAGGAAGGAGCTTCTATCCAGGAAGCTGCTTGAATGGCTATGGTGGAAGTTTTCTTTCACCTAGCCCATGTAAAGTGTTTTATTAGCTTAGGACTGTACATAAATAAGCTCCTGTAAGCATGAAC
>ML826036.1:16491-32594 GCA_009831015.1 Picea engelmannii | reverse complement strand
AGCTTCTATCCAGGAAGCTGCTTGAATGGCTATGGTGGAAGTTTTCTTTCACCTAGCCCATGTAAAGTGTTTTATTAGCTTAGGACTGTACATAAATAAGCTCCTGTAAGCATGAACATTTAGTTTGTTTTGTTTTTATTTTTTGGCCTGTATTTTCAGCAACGGGATGTTTTGAGCCTGACTCCATAGCCCAACAGCAAGGCACTGAAGCTGCGGAATGAGTTATTAGAGCATCACAGGGACGACTCTATCCCCCATGGAGCCTAATGTTAGTGATTATTTTTGTCTTAGGCACAAAATCACCCAGGTCTACAGGTTGCTCAGGAAGTGTCCAAGCGCAGCACGGGAGAATCCCTGTTTTTTCGGTAGCTAGGCAAGCGAGCAGGCAAAATAGCGTTGGTAGCATCCAAGATCTATTTACAAAGCAGATCGACGGTCATCGAGTTTTCGGAGCTACCGAGTTGCCCAAGGTTTAGCGCAAGAGGGAGCACCAATAGTTCAAATCAGATTTGGGTCGTCCGATCCAACCAGGACAGGTGGCAGCCTGTCGGCGTATCGGGTATCGAGAGTCAGGAAGCTCTCCGTCCATTGCACTTGAAAATGTCGATCAGTGAAACTTTGAAGCTCCCTTCGAACTAAGCCCAGGATCTCAGCACCAGGTCATATCAAGCGAGCGGGTGAAGGGGGGACAGCCCCTTTATAATAGAAAATACTATCTGGGTCATCCATCTGAAGGACGCGCGGCACGCATCCACGTCATGACGGCATTCAGGAATTCAAGCGGTAAGCACTCCTCACCATTTTACATTTCGAAACCTCGATAGCGCCGAAAGCACCGAAACTCGGGCCCACAGTATTACCGAGTTAGTTCAGAGCCGTCAAATCAGTGGAGAACATGTGGCGACCGTTAGGCCCTCCCGGCATTTCACCCATCGCGACTTTAAAGGAGAAAAATCCTAATCCTTTCTCATTTGCGAACCCCGAAACGCCAAAAGCACTCTGACAGAGTGGTCAAAGGTGCCTAATTAAGATTCAAGAGAGGGGGCGTTGTGTTCTCCAAGCACTGATTCATGTGATCTAAATCTGGATGCCAGCTTGAGGATAAACGAAGAAGAGATAAGGTGATTGAAGCCTAGCTTCACTCATTAATTACAGGGTATGGACGTCCCGACTGAAGGTCCACCCGAGATGGTCCTCTGTACTGATTCTTTCCATGGAAGTCGCGTCGAGTCTCCAACTCGCCAAGGAAGCTTGCACACGCCAATTCAACATTTAAGGGCTCAGCTACCCCCCTGGCACAAGCCATGAAGAATTAAGGTAGCGTATGACAGTAGAGTGCAGGCCAGATGTGATTGAGGAGACGCCTCTACTGGGCGAAATGGGGAAGAGCATATGTAGGCATTTTGGCCATTTTTTGTTTCTATTGATGGTTGAGCTAAGCTCTGGATTGTAAAGTTTTGATGAAGCGCTAGTTGCTCTGGTTAATGTATAAGGCATTTGAGATTTCTTACTTTATGGATGTCAGCTTCCCTTCCATTTCTTTGTTTACTGTGTTAGAACAACTCGGAATTGGAGGATCCAGTCGAGTTGTGGCTTTTATAGGATGATGTAGGTTGGATCATTGTAATAGTCACATTGTTTCTAATCGGTTCTTGTGATGCTCTCAGTGCTGAAACGACTTGGAATTGAAGGATTCAATCGAGTCACCCCTCAGCTCCTTGAAACTCTGGACCAAGACGATCTTGGCTTCCGAGTTTTTCGTCCTCAAGCTTCTGAAGGCCTGTTGCTCGAGGCAATCTTTCTCACCCTTCTCACAAGTCTTCTTTCTTCCACCCTTTAATCATTTATTGATAGAAGTTGGATCAAGACCTCCCTTGCTTTCTACATACCAGGCCCAGTTTAATGAGTTAAAGCTATATTTTCTTGATTCTTTACCCATCTGATCACCCCATTAAACAAACCGTGACATAAAAACTGATGGGCGTCAGGCTATGCTCCTGCAAGAAATCCATGAGTGACTTCTGACGCTAACACAACCAAAAGAAAAAATAGATCCTGAAGAGGGGAGCGTCTTCTTCATTCACAGATGTGGGTGAAGGGAACCCCACTGCATTTTATTGTTGACAGCGAAAGCCAGAAAAACCTCATCTCAGCAGAGGTCGTCAAACAGTTGGGATTGTAGACAACACCACACCCACATCCATACAACATCAGGTGGCTTCGGCAAGGAGGAGATCTCCATGTCAGCCAACAGTGTCGATTGTCATATGGCATCCAACTCTTCAAGGATGAGGTATTATGTGATGTTGCCCCAATGGATGTCTATGATGTTCTCTTGGCCCAACCATATATGTGGAGACGCCATGATGTTTATGAATCTCGACCCCGTAGTGTCATTTTTACCTTGGGGGGTCATCTCTACAGAATACCATAAGTAGTTCCAACTATTGTTCCACCTAAAAAGTGTCACAAGGTAGTATCTCATACTACAAAATTCAGCTTCTTCACAATCTGTTCAAAAGGGGAACAGAAGGACACTGTGACTATTACAGCTTCGCCCCAAGCACCTTCTATCCAACAGAAACAAGTCGACAAGGTTGCAACAAATTGAAAATATTCCTTCTGTACACCGTCCTCTCATGTAGCCTGACTTTTTGAATAGCCTCAGCCTCAATAGGTTCATGACATACTTGCACATGTTGAGCAGCACGACGTCTCCAGCAAGGAAAGCAGCTCACCAAGATGTAGATTCAGCAAACACTTTTCACTCTCCCCCGGGAACTCAACGCAATGGGGACCATTGCCTCCTAAGGAGGGAGGATTGATCCAAGTGGATATCACTGGCCACCCACCTTTTTCTATTGTCTCAAAACAGTTTTCTGGCAAATTTGGCAATTTACTATTTTTAGCAGTTTTTAACTTCTGGGGCCATTTTGAGGGCCCGAATGAAGGTTTTAGAGATAGATGTTCACAATGATAGTCAAAGGCTTGATTTAGGCCCCAAAATGAATCTCCTCAACAATATATTTCCAATGACCTATCACACGCCTAAAACGGAGATTGTATGCAAAAGTTACAACCCTGGGAAGTTGATGTACTCACTTACCCAAACGGGGCCCACATGAATTTTGGTGCTTCATCTCCTAGGGTTAGGTTTTTGGATGTTGAGGGTTTTTTGCAGTCCCGTTTATTTTTAAAATTCTTTTAGAGCCTCATTGTAATCATCTTCTTGCGAATTCGAGTAGTCATCCCATCTCTTCTCAGAGATAAGTTGCCACCATTCTAGCGAGTCTTTCACTCTGTATTTTTGCAGTCTCTGTACATTTATTTCATTAATAGAAATCGTGTATTACTGTATATCTGTGATTATGGTTGCATCTCTGATAAATTTATGATATATAGTTGAATATATGTGATATCTATGTGCATTTATTTGTTATAACTCTGCTCTCGTTTCATGTAGAAAATAATCTAGATCAGTGGTATCAAAGCAGGATGCTCTTGATCGTTTTTTCAGTGCATGTCCCCAACGAGGTCCGAGTATAGAAAGTTTGGTCTCAAGTTGTCTCTCTTGAAGAAAATCACTCTCGCACACCCAAGAAACCCTCAACGGTGGAAGAAAAGGAAAACAACGGAGCAGATGATCCTATCAATCCGTTGCTTGAGCAAGCTCTCACGCGATAGAGGGACGAAATTATGCAGAATTTTTCCCACATCCTTAAATGCATGTCGATAGCATCAGGCGCATCTTCATCAAGCGGCCACTTTGGAGGCACCTCGCCTTTCAAGGTACAATTTAATTTTGATATTCCTGTATTTGAAGGACAGATAGATGCAGAAGCCCTAGAAAAATGGTTAACTCTGCTAGAAGGTTATTTCTCTGTTCACAATTTTTCCGACAAAGAAAAGATCATCTTCACACTCCTTAAAGCTCTCCCTCATGTAAAACATTGGTGGGTAACTTATTGGGAGAAAAGTTCCACAAAGGAGTTTGGAATATATGGGGCTAATCCCAGTTGGGATTTTTTTGTGGATGCGGTAAAGGAACAATATTACCCTACAAACAACTTTGAGAACCTGTACATGAGATGGACCACACTGTGACAAGAGAGGGGCCAAGCAGTTCCGGAGTTCACCAATACCTTTCATACCTTGTGCACCAAGCCGGGTATCAAAGACTCTGAGTGACATTTGGTTATCAAATACCATGGGGCTTTACACAAATACATCCAGACTGAAATGGATTTTCTGGACATCTTATCATTTGGTGTTGCTTATCGATATGTTGTTAAAATTGAGCAGAAATTTAAGCACCAGAAGAAACGTGAATTCGGGTCTGCAAATCTGCAACAACCAAAGTATGACAAAGATGGCCCTAACAAACAATCTCTCAAAAACAACTCCAAGAAACAGGAAAAGAAGTGTCACGGGAAGACAAAGAAGGACACCGGAAAATGGTGTGATTTCCACAAAAGCCCCTGGCACAACACTGATGAATGTCGTTCAAAACAGTCATCGGTGGTCAAGATCAAATACAAGGAGCAAAACCTTGATTTAGAATCTTATTCTGAAAATATTGGTAAAGGGCATATCATTGACGCAAACCCCACTACTATTGTCGCAACCGCAAAAATTCGGTCGGAAGAACCAACAGATCCTGAATAGGGGGAGCGCCTTTTTCATTCACAGATGTGGGTGAATGGAACCCCGCTGCATTTTATTATTGATAGCGGAAGCCAGAAAAACCTCATCTCAGCAGAGGTCATCAAACAATTGGAATTGTCGACAACACCACACCCGCAGCCATAAAACATCGGGTGGCTTTGGCAAGGATGAGATCTTCGTGTCAGCCAACAATGTCGATTGTCATACAGCTTCCAACCCTTCAATGATGAGATATTATGTGATGTTTACCCATTAGATGTCTATGATGTTCTCTTGGGCCAACCATATATGCAGAGACGCCATGTTGTTTATGAGTCTCGACCCCCTAGTGTCATTGTTACTTTGGGGGATCATCTCTACAGAATACCAGAGGTAGTTCCAACTATTTTTCCACCTAAAAAGTGTCACAAGGTAGTATCTCATATTGCAAAATTTAGCTTCTTCACAATCTGTTCAAAAGGGGAACAGAGGGACACTGGAACCACTACAGCTTCACCCCAAGCACCTTCTATCCAACAGAAACAGGTCGATAAGGTTGCAGCAAAGTGCAAAGATTCCTTCTACACACCGTCCTATCATGTAGCCTGACTTGTTGAACAGACTCAGCCTCAACAGGTTCGTGACATACTTCCACAAATTGAGCAGCGCGACGTCTCCAGCAAAGCAAATAGCTCACCAAGATGCAGATTCAGCGAACCCTTTTCCCTCTCCCCTGGGAACTCAAGTAAATGGAGACCATTGCTTCCTAAAGAGGAAGTATTGATCTAGGTAGATATCAGTGGCCACCCACCTTTTCCAACTGGCTCAAAACAGTTTTCTGACAAATTTGACAATTTACTATTTTTAACAGTTTTTAACTTCTGGGACGATTTTGAGGGCCTGAATGAAGGTTTTTCGATATCGAGGTTCTCAATGATAATTGAAGGCATGATTGAAACCAAAAATGAATCTCCTCAATGATACCTTTCCAATGAGCTATCACACGCCTAAAAGTGAGATAGTATGCAAAAGTTACGACCCCAGGAAGTTGATGTACTCACTTACCCAAACGGGACCCACATGACTTTTGGTGATTCATCTCCTAGTGTTAAGTGTTTAGATGTCTATGGTTTTTGGTATTCTGGTTTATTTTAAAAATGCCTTCAGAGCCTCATTGTAATCATCTTCTTGCGAATATGAGTAGCCGTCACATCTCTTCTCAGAGATAAGATGCCACCATTCTAGCGAGTCTTTCACTCTGTAGTTTTACAGTCTATGTACATTTCTTTCATTAATAGAAATCATGTATTACTGTATATTTGTGTTTAAGGTTGCATCTTTGATAAATTTCTTTTATATTATTGAATATCTGTGATATCTCTGTTCATTTCTCTGTTATATCTTCGTTCTCATTTCGTGCCGAAAATAATCTGGATCAGTGATATCAGAGCAGGTTGCTCTTGATCGTTTTTTAGTGCATGTCCCCGACAAGGTCCGAGTATAGAAAGTTGGGTCTCGAGCTTGTCTCTCTTGAAGACAATCGTTCTTGCACACCGAAGAAACCCTCAATGGCAGAAGAAGAGGAAAATGATGGAGCAGACGATCCTATCAATTTGTTACTTGGGAAAGCCCTTACGCGACAGAGGGACGAAATGATGGAGAATTTTTCCCACATCCTTAAACGCCTGCCGATAACATCAGGCACATCTTCATCAAGCATCCACTTTTGAGGAACCTCACCTTTCAAGGTACAAGTTAATTTTGATATTCTTATATTTGAAGGACAGATAGATGTAGAAGCCCTAGAAAAATGGTTAACTCTGTTAGAAGGTTATTTCTCTGTTCACAATTTTTTCAACAAATAAAAGATCACCTTCGCTCTCCTTAAAGCTCTCTATCATGTCAAATATTGGTGGGAAAATTACTGGGAGAAAATTTCCACAGAGGAGTCTAGAATATATGGGGTCGATCCCACTTGGGATCTTTTTGTGGATGCAGTAAAGGAACAGTAATACCTTGTTGGCAACTATGAGGACCAATACATGAGATGGACCACACTATGACGAGAGGGGCCAAGGAGTTCCAGAGTTCACCAATACTTTCCATACCTTGCGAACCAAGTTGGGTATCAAAGACTCCGAGCGACATTTGGTTTGAAAATACCATGGGGTTTTACACAGATACATCCAAACTTAAATGGTTTTTCTCGACATCTCATCACTCATTGCTGCTTATCGATAGGTTGTTAAAATTGAGCAAAAATTTAAGTACCAGAACAAACGGGAATTCAGGTCTGCAAATATGCAACAAGCAAAGTATGACAAAGACAGCCTTAACAAACAGTCTCTCGAAAACCACTACAAGACACAAAAAAAGAAGGGTCACAGGATGACAAAGAAGGACACCAGAAAATGGTGTGATTTCCTCAAAAACCTCTGGCACAACACCGATGATTGTCGCTCAAAACAGTCATTGGTGGCCAAGATCAAAGGCAAGGAGCCAAACCCTGATTCAAAATATTATTATGAAAATACTGGTAAAGGAAATATCATTGACACAGACCCCACTTCTATTGTTGCAACCACAACAATTCAACCAGAATAACCAACAGATCCTGAAGAGGGGAAGCACCTTTTTCATTCACAGATGTGGGTGAAGGGAACCCCGCTACATTTTATTGTTGATAGCAGAAGCCAGAAAAACCTCATCTTAGTAGAGGTCATCAAACAGTTGGGATTGTCGACAACACCACACACGAGGCCATACAACATTTGGTGGCTTCGACAAGCACGAGATCGTCATGTTAGCCAACAATGTCAATTGTCATACGGCATCCAACCCTTCAAGGATGAGGTATTATGTGATGTTGCCCCACTAGATGTTTGTGATGTTTCCCCACTGGATGTCTGTGATGTTCCCTTTGGCCAACCATATATGTGGAGACGCCATGCTCTTTATAAGTCTCAACCCATAGTGTCATTGTTACCTTGGGGGTTCATCTCTACAGAATACCAGAGGTAGTTAAAACTATTGTCCTACCTAAAATGTGTCGCAAGGTAGTATCTCATACTGCAAAATTCATCTTCTTCACAATCTGTTCAAAAGGGGAACAGAAGGACATTGCAACCACTACAGCTTCACCCCAAGCACCTTCTATCCAACAGAAAAAGGTCGGCAAGGCTGGATCAAACACAAAAATTCCTTCTACACACCTTCCTCTCATGTAGCCCGACTTGTTGAACATCCTCAGGCTCATCAGGTTCGTGACATACTTCCACAAACTGAGTAGCACGACGTCTCCAGCAAGGCAAGCAGCTCACCAAGATGCAGATTCAGCAAACGCTTTTCCCTCTCCCCTAAGAACTCAATGCAATGCAGACCATTGCTTCTTAAGGAGGGAGGATTAATCCTAGTGGATATCGGTGGTAACCCACCTTTTCTGACTGGATCAAAACAGTTTTCTGGCAAATTTGGCAATTTACTATTTTTAGCAATTTTTAACTTTCGGGGCCATTTTGAGGGCCTGAATGAAGTTTTTTCATGATATATGTTCTCAATGATACCCAAAGGAATGATTGAGCCCCCAAAATGAATCTTCTCTAAGATTCCTTTCCAACGAGCTATCACACGCCTAAAACGGAGATCGTATGCAAAAGTTACGACCCCGGGAAGTTGATGTACTAAATTACCCAAACGGGGCCCACATGACTTTTGGCGCTTCATCTCCTAGGGTTAGGTTTTTGGATGTCTAGGGTTTTGGGCATTTCGGTTTATTTTAAAAAGGCCTTCTGAGCCTCATTGTAATCATCTTCTTGCGAATGTGAGTAGTCGTCACATCTCTTCTCAGAGATAAGCTGCCACCATTCTAGCGAGTCTTTCACTTTGTATTTTTATTGTCTCTCTACATTTATTTCATTAATAGAAATCACGTATTAATGTATATCTGTGTTTAAGGTTAAATCTCTAATAAATTTATGTTATATTATTGAATATCTATGATATCTCTGTGCATTTATTTGTTATATCTCTGCTCTCATTTCGTGCCGAAAATAATCTGGATCAGTGGTATGAGAGCAGGTGGCTCTTAATCGTTTTTTCAGTGCATGTCCCCGACAAGCTCCGAGTATAGAAATTTGGGTCTCGAGCTTGTCTCTCTCGAAGACAATCACTCTCGCACATCCAAGAAACCCTCAATGGCGGATGAAAAGGAAAATGACGGAGAAGACGATCCTATCAATCTGTTGCTTAAGCAAGCTCTCACGCGACAAATGGACGAAATGATGGACAATTTTGCCCACATCCTTAAACGCATGTCGATAGCATCAAGTGCATATTCATCAAGTGGCCACTTTGGAGGCACCTCACCTTTCAACGTACAAGTTAATTTCGATATTCCTTTATTTGAAGGATAGATAGATGCAGAAGCCCCAGAAAAATGGTTAACTCTGCTAGAAGGTTATTTCTCTGTTCACAATTTTTCTGACAAAGAAAAGATCACCTATGCACTCCTTAAAGCTCTCCCTCATGTCAAACATTGGTGGGAAACTTAGTGGGAGCAAAGTTCCACAGAGGAGTCTGGAATATAAGGAGTCGATCCCACTTGGGATTTTTTTGTGGATGCGGTAAAGGAACAGTATTACCCTGTTGGCAACTATGAGGACCAGTACATGAGATGGACCACACTGCGACAAGAGAGGGGCCAAGCAATTATGGAGTTCACTAATACCTTCCATACCTTGTGCACCAAGCTGAGTATCAAAGACTCTGAGCGACATTTGGTTCTGAAATACCATGGGGCTTTATATAGATACATCCATACTGAAATGGATTTTCCAAACATCTCATCACTCGGTGTTGCTTATTGATATGTTGTTAAAATTGAGCAAAAATTTAAGCACAAAAACAAATGGGAATTCGGGTCTGCAAATCCAAAACAACCAAAGTATGACAAAGACGACCCTAACAAACAGTCTCTCGAAAACCACTCCAAGACACAGAAAAAGAAGGGTCATGGGAAGACAAAGAAGGACACTGGAAAATGGTGTGATTTCCACAAAATCCCCTTGCACAACACCAATCAATGTCGCTCAAAATAGTGATTGGTAGCTGAGACCAAAGACAAGGAGCCGAACTCTGATTCAAAATCTTATTCTGAAAATACTGGTAAAGGGCAGTTCATTGACGCAGAACCGACTATTATTGTCGCAACCGCAGCAATTCAACCAGAAGAACCAACAGATCCTGAAGAGGGGGAGCGTCTTTCTCATTCACATATGTCGGTGAAGGAAACCCCACTGCATTTTATTGTTGATAGCAGAAGCCAGAAAAGCCTCATCTCAGCAGAATTCATCAAATAGTTGGGATTGTCGACAGCACCACACCGGCAGCCATACAACATTGGGTGGCTTCGGCAAGGACAAGATCTCTGTGTCAGCAAACAATTTCGATTGTCATACGGCATCCAATCCTTCAAGGATGAGGTATTATGTGATGTTGCCCCACGGGATGTCTCTGATGTTCTCTTGGGCCAACCATATATGTGGAGACGCCATGTTGTTTATGAGTCTCGACCCCGTAGTGTCATTGTTACCTTGGGGGTTCATCTCTACAAAATACCAGAGGTAGTTCCAACTATTGTTCCACCTAAAAAGTGTCACAAGGTAGTATCTCATACTGCAAAATTCAGCTTCTTCACAATCTGTTCAAAAGGGGAACAGAAGAACACTACAACCACTACAGCTTCGCCCCAAGCACCTTCTATCCAACAGAAATAGATCGAAAAGGTTGCAACAAAGCGCAAAGATTCCTTCTGCACATTGTCCTCTCATGTAGCTCAACTTGTTGACCATCCTCAGCCTCAACAGGTTCGTGACATACTTCCACAAACTGGGCAGCGCAACGTCTCCAGCAAGGCAAGCAACTCACCAAGATGTAGATTCAGCAAACGCTTTTCCCTCTCCCCCGGGGACTCAATGAAATGGAGACCATTGCTTCCTAAGGAGGGAATATTGATCCAGGTGGATATCGATGGCCACCCACCTTTTCCAACTGGCTCAAAACAGTTTTCTGGCAAATTTGGCAATGTACTATTTTTAGTAGTTTTTTACTTTTGGGGTCATTTAGAGGGCCCAAATGAAGATTTTTTTAGATTGAGGTTCTCAATGATAGGTAAAGGAATTATGGAACCCCCAAAATGAATCTTCTTGATGATACCTTTCCATAGAGCTATCACACACCTAAAACAGAGATCGTATGCAAAAGTTACAACCCTGGGAAGTTGATGTACTCACTTACCCAAACGGGGCCCACGTGACTTTTGACGCTTTATCTCCTAGGATTAGGTTTTTCAATGTCAAGGGTTTTTGGCATTCTGCTTTATTTTAAAAAGGCCTTCAGAGCCTAATTGTAATCATCTTCTTGCGAATGCGAGTAGCCGTCACATCTCTTCTCAGAGATAAGCTGCCACAATTCTAGCGAGTCTTTCACTCTGTATTTTTACAGTGTCTGTACATTTCTTTCATTAATAGAAATCATCTATTGTTGTATATATGTGTTTATGGTTGCATCTCCGATAAAATTCTGCTATATTATTCAATATTTGCAATATCTCTGTGCATTTCTTTGTTATATCTCCTCTCTCATTTCGTGCCGAAAATAATCTGGATCAGTGGTATCAGAGTAGGATGCTCTTGATCATTTTTTCAGTGCATGTCCCCGATGAGGTCTGAGTATAGAAAGTTGGGTCTCGAGATTGTCTCTCTTGAAGAAAACAACTCTCGCACACCCAAGAAACCCTGAATGGTGGAAGAAAAGGAAAATGACGGAGCAGACGATCCTATCAATCTGTTGCTTGAGCAAGCTCTCACGTGAACGAGTGACGAAATGATGGAGAACGCGTACCGATAGCATCAGGGGCATATTCATCAAGCGTACACTTTGGAGGAACCTCACCTTTCAAGGTACAAGTTAATTTTGATATTCTTGTATTTGAAGGACAGATAGATGCAAAAGCCCTAGAAAAATGGTTAACTATGCTAGAAGGTTATTTCTTTGTTCACAATTTTTCTGATAAAAAAAAGATCACCTTCGCACTCTTTAAAGATCTCCCTCATGTCAAACATTGGTGGGAAAATTACTGGGAGAAAATTTCCATAGAGGAGGCTAGAATATATGGGGCCGATCCCACTTGGGATTGTTTTGTGGATGCGGTAAAGGAACAGTATTACCCTGCTGGCAACTATGATGACCAGTACATGAGATGGACCACACTGCGACAAGAGAGGGGCCAAGCAGTTATGAAGTTCACCAATACCTTCCATACCTCCTACACCAAGTTGGGTATCAAAGACTCCGAGCGAAATTTGGTTATGAAATACCGTGGGGCTTTACACAAATACATCCATACTGAAATGGATTTTTTGTACATCTCATCACTCGGTGCTTCTTATCGATATGTTATTAAAATTGAGCGAAAATTTAAGCACCAGAACAAATGAGAATTCGGGTCTACAAATCCACAACAACCAAAGTATGACAAAGATGACCCTAACAAACAGTCTCTCGAAAACCATTCCAAGAAATAGAAAAAGAAGGGTCATGGGAAGACAAATAAGGACACCGGAAAATGGTGTGATTTCCACAAAAACCCCTAGCACAACACCGATGAATGTCGCTCAAAATAGTCATTGGTAGCCGAGATCAAAGATGAGCCGAACCCTAATTCAGAATCTTATTCCAAAAATAATGGTAAAGGGTAGATCATTGACACAGACCCCTCTGTTATTGTCACAACCGCAGCAATTCAACCAGAAGAACCAACAGATCCTAAATAGGGGGAGCGCCTTTTCCATTCACAGATGTGGGTGAAGGAAACCTCGCCGCATTTTATTGTTGACAGCAGAAGCCAGAAAAACCTGATCTCAGCAGAGGTCATCAAACAGTTGGGATTCTATACAACACCACACCCGCAGCCATACAACATTGGGTGGCTTCGACAAAGAGGAGATCTCCATGTCAGCCAACAGTGTTGATTGTCATACGGCATCCAACCCTTCAAGGATGAGGTATTATGTGATTTTGCCCCACTGGATGTCTATGATGTTCTCTTGGGCCAACCATATATGTGGAGATGCCATGTTGTTTATGAGTCTCGACTCCATAGTGTCATTGTTACCTTGGGGGGTCATCTCTAAAGAATACCAGAGGTAGTTCCAACTATTGTTCCACCTAAAAAGTGTCGCAAGGTAGTATCTCATACTGAAAAATTCAACTTCTTCACAATCTGTTCAAAAGGGGAACACAAGGACACTGCAACCACTACAGCTTCACCCCAAGCACCTTCTATCCAACAGAAACAAGTCGGCAAGGTTGCAGCAAAGTGCAAAGACTCCTTCTGCACATTGTCCTCTCATGTAGCCTGACCTTTTGAATAGCCTCAGCCTCAATAGGTTCGTGACATACTTCAACAAATTGAGCAGCGTGACGTCTCCAAAAAGGCAAGCAGCTCACCAAGATGCAGATTCAGCAAACGCTTTTCACTCTCCCCCGGGAACTCAACGCAATGGAGACCATTGCTTCCTAAGGAGGGAGGATTGATCCAAGTGGATATCGGTGGCCACCCACCTTCTCTGATTGGCTCAAAACAATTTTCTGGCAAATTTGGAAATTTACTATTTTTAGCAGTTTTTAACTTCCGGGGCCATTTTGAGGGCCCGAATGAAGGTTTTTAGAGTGGTTTCTTAACATTCTTACCAAGAGCACATCCTTTGAAAATTCCTTCATGTGTAAACTGTATTTCTAGTATTCCTTCAACCATCTTTTTGAGTAAGGGTAATGCTTGATAGTTGATATGAGCATACCTTCTATGCCAAAGTTCATTGGGATTGACTTCATCATGTACAAGGGCTTCATCATTTCGTTCTAGTAGTTTGTATAGTCTTCCTTCACAGGTTCCAATAACTCTAGCATTCTCTATGTTGGAGTCTCTAGGCGAAGATAATACTTTTCCATCTACAAAGGCTATTATGTTTCCTTTGTCTTCTAGGCAAGATATGGATACAAGATTCTTTTCTAAACCGGGTACATATAAGACATTGCTCAAATGAACATTGTTACCTGTTTTCAATTTGACGGAGGCTTGATCAATTCCTTCGACAGGGTAAGTGTTTTTGTCTCCAATTTCTACCTTGTACGATGTCTTCTTTTCATTTAGATTGGAGAGTCTGGCTTGATCTCCTGTCATATGCCTAGAAGCTCCACTGTCAATTATCCACGTGTCATCTTCAAGCGTTCCTGTGAGTGTTGGGTAGTGTAGATGATTTGTCTTTTCATTCATGACTTCTGTTGACTGATAAATGGTCAAGATTTGACCCAAAATTTGGCGTTTCTTCCTTCTTAGAGTGCCAAGAGGTGTGTTGGACTAAGGCGCACTTGAATATCTTCTCCTTGAGTAAGGTGTTCCATCATAAGTTGGTAGACAAGGGTTTTAGGGTTTCTGCAACTGCACCTGCTAGTAACCCTAGCGATAGTTCTTTAGTAACTGCACCTATTAGAAACCCTAGTGACGGTTCTTCAACGAGCTTAGTAACCTTATGTCTTAGCTCCCTTCTAGTGGTTAGACTAAATGAAGGAGGTGTGGGCCCATAACCTGTTAGAATATTGGATGTGCTCGTTTAACCATAGACAATATAGCAATATTGTCACCCAACCATAGGCACTAATGCCACCCCGAGCACCTTGACCTTGACAGAGAGAAGAATTTTTGGCAACAAATCAATAGCCAACCAAGGCTAATTCACCAAGCAAAGATAACCAAAACTGATCAGAGAGTCCAACCCAGAAAAATCGAAAATGTAGATTGCAGAACTGCCAACAGCAGTGGCTCCCAAGACTTGCGCACAAAGTGGCCTTCTTCAGTGCACACAAGTGTACTTCTGCAGTTATGAGAATTCTAGCTAAAATGAAGATTGGCCTCCTATATTTATATTGCTTCTGTCAGACTGCCTGGCCCGACTTCTCACTTTGGGTGCTAATTACTTAGTATATAATATTTCCTTTGGCTGACTTCTCTTCTAGGGTTATATCCAAATATTTTCTTGCTTCTGGAATATTCTAATCTTGTCAAAGGTTACAAATGGAGGTTAATACCTCCCACAGCTACCATAATATCAACATTGACGTCGACGAAAAGGATAGGAAATCTAGACCATTGCTCGACGTGGGGTGAAGGTCTAATCTTGACCGTCAAACCGTTGTAGGTCCCCCTAATTCATTTAAGGAATGTAAAGAAAGGGACAAGCATTAACTTGTGGGTAAGCTAGAATCGTCGATTCACCCAAGACCGTAGGATGAGCAGCTTGAAGATCATCGGATCTCAAAAAGGGTCGATAAGTGCCTCGTCATCGGAGCAATCAAAATGGGTAGTTGTCACTTCACCGAAATGAAGTTCAGTGACGATGATGGACTTGTCTGGATAGAAGTTCTGCAGTGGCGAGTTGGGCGAATGCTACATCAGCGTCATGATGTTGCTATGTTGGAGAGCATGAGTGATGAAGTGCCACGTGACAATGTATTGGATGTTGATCTTGTGAGTTCGAGAAACCATAGGAGGCCATAACCTTTGATCCTGAACTCGGAATTTAGCATAAGTGTAGGTGTTGGAAAGCTCTTAACGAGCTGAAAATGATGGTGCCCTCAAGGAGAGGTTTTGAGATAGCTAAAGAAAAAGGAAATGTTAATGCCCCACTCCTTAAAATGTCACTTAGGGGGTTGGGTGTGTTATAAACCAGTATGGCAATCAATGAATCCTCAATGCATAGACAAAAATGTACATGACATGCATGGCATGCTATGAAATCTGATATAAATCCTTGTCGAACCCTCTGAAAATGACTTTGATAGTGGTGTGGGTGATATTCTTCTTTTACAATCAACTAGGATTTTCAAGATAGCCTTTTTAGTTAGATGGAAATTATTGATTTATTTTACAGATGTGTTGCATGAGTGCTTCTGTCAACGGGAATGAGTAAGATCAATAGAAAACATGTAGATGTTGGCAGTTTCTTTCTACTTGGAAACACTGAGACATAAAGGTGTAAGGTGTGATTTATACTTGCTCCAAGAATTATGAAAATTTTCTCCACTATACTGGAACTAGGCTTCGACCTTTTTGAAAGACTTGTCAAAATGGTGGTCTTAGGTCAGTCAACTCTTGTATAGAGTCTGGACTATAGCAAGGCTGGGATGAAGTATCCTGATTATTTTACCCTGCTCATAAGGGGATCTCCACCCTTAGTTGCAAACTGAAACTGCTGCAACAGTTCTATGATGAGTGGTAGATATGGATCGTTGACTCTCTATGATCAATGACATCATTATCATCATTAAGATCCAATGTATGACTTGTAGGAATAGCAAATAGTGTTGCATATGCATGGGCAAGATCATATGAATGCCTGTTA
>ML826035.1:353171-365522 GCA_009831015.1 Picea engelmannii | reverse complement strand
ATCTAGGCAAATCTACTCACAGCCAGCTCAAAATCACTCAGATCTATTCGTAAATAGCACCGAAAATCAATTTCTTCTTGGATCTGCTGAAAAATAACAAATCAGCAGCTAAAACTTCTAGATCTGCAAATCTGGGCTCCAATATAGGAAAAAAACAGCGTCAATCTGTTTCCAATTCATCTATACTATCAAGGAAACTGAGAAATAAGATAATTTGGGTCGTAAACTGATTTTTACAACACTTTTCTGAGCAATTCCGTACGATTGTTCTGTACGACAGCTGAGAATGGTAGTGGAAAACAATGGCTGAAAACAAAGTTCCAATTAAAAAAATTGACTTTGCTCCAAAAAGAAAACCGTAACAATACCTGGTTTCTGTGAAACCCTTTTGGTTCTTCGATGTGCTATGCTAGCGATCCCTCGATCTGTCTCTGCCAGCAGCAGTTTCTAGGTCTTCACGCTCTCACAGTTTCTGTGGCTCTAGTTGAGCTCTGATACCATATTACAGAAATCGAGCACCTAAAGAAACCAAGATAACTCAAAATAGTTCTCCATATTGTATTAATTAATGATAAAACAAAAGCTTTCTTATATAGGATTACAAAGAAGTTGAGTCAATCCATTTTATGAATCTGGGATAGACTGAGAAACACAATAAAGTGAAATAAGACATGTAAACACAAAATAATCTAAGGTCAAGTTGAGTTTATTAATGCCTAAGTCTAATATCTAATTGATCATTATACGCTAATATTTACTTCAACAACTACATCATAAAGGTAACTTGGGCCATAAGCTAGGGTTTTAGGCCCTCTTTTGTATAAATAGGGGTCTTACCCCTCGCTTAATCAATTCTACTATCAACACAAACATATTACTCATCTAAGGATTATTACACAGTCTTCCTCCATCTTTTAAGATTTGTAGGTAGAATCCAACCCTGGGTTTGCAGGTGCCCCTAACCATTTACTCTTTCATTGTTCTTTAGTTCCTTTCATTATTGTTGATTGTTGAAGTAGTTCCTTTCCTTGTATTGGGATGCTTCACTAATGCTTTTTTTTAAAAATTCCTAATTCCTATACCGCTGTTTAATGTCTGTAATATTATGATGATCCTTTTCTTGTGATCCTGCTGGTTCCTGTTCCATGGCTTATTTTTCAGGTATTAACGTAGCATAGATTTCTGCTTCTAAAGCTCCAGGTACATAAGGGTTGCTGTTTTTCAGAGTTGGATATAAATTTTCAGTGAAATGAGTGTTTCATTAGCAGTTTCTTATTGTATGTTTTGCAGGCGAAAGAATGCAGAAATCAGTAGTGATTTAGGTACACTTTCTCAGAAGGAGGAGAAACTGCTTTATCAGGTTGTTTTTTTGTTTATTATTTCTAATGTTTCCAAAACTGTTATTTGAATGATTGAGGGTATACATATTTGCTAGCTAAATTGAAGGATTGATGCTGTAAATTTCCCGACGTATATATTTTATATAATCACAACCCTCTGGATATATGGTTTCTAACAAGTATCGAGATGCTCTTGTTTGCTTGTATGGTATTTGTGGTTGCCCATGTTATTGAATGATGTAAATGTTTTGTTTTGGTTACAAGTTGCATGGTCATTTTTGTGATTATGGCATATGCTTGGGAAATTATCTTGCACCTACTTACAGATTGGAGTTAGATCTCACATTAGTACTCCAATAGGTAGCATGTCGACCACGGGGTCTGTCATGGCTAGATATTTAGAGGTAACTTATATAGGTATTCAACATTTTTTTGTACCAATGCTTATTCTAGCTCAATATTTTATACTAAGAGATGTCTTAAGCACTCCCTCATTGTGTGTGCCCTTTTTATTTAGCCTTTGGTTGTGTCAGGAGATTAATAATACTTCAAAATTTGTATGAATACCAATTTAAAAAAGTAAAACATTCTGCATATAGTTCATTTGTTTTTGACCTTATCTCATGTCCATGGGATGGAAAAGTGCTTTTTTGTAATTAGTAGTATGTATGTGGTGTTTGTTGAGATATCTTCCTTTCATACTTTAATTATGACTAGGAAGCTGCATCCAAAAAATTTGATAGAATACTTGCAGAATGTATACATTACTATATTTGGTTTGAAATGCCTAATTGTTGATAATTTTTTTCTTTTTGTAAGCTAGGGAAATATATTAGATCCTGCTAAAGAGCCAAAGTTACAGATGTCGGAATATCCCGAGAGGCCGTGGCAGCATTGCCCTGGTGGGAAACCAATGCTGCCACATGGCCGTTAAGTTTCCAAATGTCCATGCAGAATTCAAAAACTGTAAAAAGAAAAAATGTGCTAGTCCTAGAGCTAGGATGCCACGCAGGGCGAGAACCATGTAAACTAAACTGTCTGGAGACATAAAAACTTGAGAAACCTGAGAAAGTTGGAACTAACCGGAGCCGAGGTCGGGCCTCTGTTCTTTCTTTTGGTCCCGCGTAGTGTCCTTACCTAGAGTCCCTGTCTCCGGGATAGTTTGTCGAAGATCCCGAAGAAGAGACTCCAGAAGCTCCTCGCGAAGAATCCGACCGTCTTCCCTATTCTGCAACTCCTTGATGGGGCACTTGACGTCCAAAATCTCCAACCCAGTGCACCGGGAAAAAGCAATTGGGGGCGGAGGGGGTGGTGGAATATCAGAGGACGAAGAGGGGGAGAGGGGAGAGGGGAGAGGGGAGGATGAAGAAAAGAGAGGGGCGGTCGAGTTGGGGTGAGCAGAGGGTGGAGGTGGGCGTCGGGTGGAGCCTGGTGGGGTGGTGGCGACTCTGGGCTGAGATTTGGGGCGAATCCGAGGGAATTGCCAAAGCTATTGAACCACTCGGCTCTGCAAGCATACAGAGAGGACAAGGGAGGTAAATCGAGTGTGGTAGCATGTTCAAGAGGGTGTTCCAGAGAGGGGGCGCGAAAAGGGTCATGGGGGAGCTCCGGAGTGGAGGTGCGAGCAGGGTTTTGAGGCAAGCTCTGAGGAGCTTGCTTTCCACGACCCCTCAAGCCTCGGCCTCTCGCTGCATATCAAGCTGCCCCCTGCTTAGACTTACCCCGTAGGCGAGGCATCGGGAGAGAACCAAAGATGGAGCTCGAAGCAACGGTGGAGCATAGGAGAGAGCTCGAACCAGAACCAAAGAAAAATGCAGACTGATGGATGAGTGCGAGGCGCGAGAGGCCGAGAGCGCATATGATGGTGGAGCGTAGGAGAAAGCTTGAACCAGAGCCAAAGAAAAATGCAAACTAGTGGATGATTGCGAGACGCGGGAGGCAGAGAGCGCAAATGAGCCATGGATTTCCCTGTCTCAGGCCAAAAACCATTGATCCAGGCCAAATGATGGGACTGGGCATGCATCCAGCCCATCGCATTAACCGTCCCTGCAAGCTGGAGCTCCATGGCATTAAACTGATCTGAGTGAAAATGAATGCGAGGGTGCGTCGAACCAGGTTTTAAATTGATGGATTGAAGTCTGAGGTGAGTGCGGGCTGTGTTGGCGTGTTGTGGCATGGGTTGTGGCCAGGTGTCTGCCCAGCTGTCCATCCACTCATCGGTTCCGATGACACACCATCCGGGGCCTAATTGTTGATAATTAATGCATTCCACGTTGAAAATAATTTGAACTTGTTTGAAGTTATGAGAGTGAAAAATCAATGCAAAGAGGGTTTTTAATCTTCCCTTCATGTAGTGGCTTGATATGGTGCTGAAGGTGTTTTTATTAACATTGTTCCTTTGCTGTTTGTTCTTATTTTGTGATGGATTTCATCCTTTGTTAAAACATGTATGGAGATCCATTAATTTACAACAGTCTGATGTTTAGAGTTATAGTTCATAGTCTACTTTATTCTCATAGGAAGCAAACCTTAACGTTAATTTTTGGGAATCCTTTTGCGAATAAATTATGGTGTCTTTGGGGCTTCTTCACTCTGTTATGAACATAAATAACATGAATATATACAAGATAATATAAATAATAAATAATAATAATAATAATTAATGAAGCGACACAATGAAAAGATATGTCTTATCGAAAAGACATGACTATAAATGAAGGGGCACTCCTTCTAGATATATATAACGGGTTCTCAGTTGTAATCTATCATTTCATTCATTCTTATACATTTACTCAATATATTATTATTTCATTGAAGAAAATTTGTGTCTAAAAAATCTTAATCAAAACCCACTGATGCAAATTAAGAAGCCAAAAAATGATAAGAAGTCTCTGGAAGGAGAAATAAAAAAACTTATGAATGAAGCATCGAACTCTTCAGAAGAAAAAATCCAAGTTGTGAAAAAAGGAACAAATACAGATCCAATCCACATCACAGCTAATGATGTCAATCTAGTTGAAGTAAAAACATATTCAAAAATTCCAAGTGAAGATCCAACGACCAACCAAACAACATTGATGTGGGAAGAAAATCATATACTGAAATTAAACCAAGAAAACACTAAAAGCAGGATAAGGGAAAATAATGTTATTGTTAATTTCTTTTAAACTCAGCAACATAAATTAAATGCCAATAATTTGTTAACTCATAAATTACTCTATGCTGGTATAACTTTTGAAAATGCACAGCAGAAGTAAGTAGAAACCAAGCACATAAACCATAAAGACACCAGAGATACCCTGGAAACGCCAGTGTGGAGAAAACCAACAATGGATGGGCTTTATTGCCTGCAAAGGAATTAATTTACAGCAACAAAAAATTTAGAAATTTCTTACAGGAAAATTCTCCCGCAATTTTCTCTCTTCCTTGGAAAAATTGGCCTAGCAAATACCAGCTATACGGCCCTCTATTTTCTGCTGTACGACCTTTGTACGACCCAGGTACGACTTGGTACGACCTGACAGAACTTGGCCTGTATGACCTGCTTGAATTCGGGCCTGTACGACCCTCTTCCTGGCTACTGTACAAGCCCCTTAACTAGGCTCTGCTGCTATTGAAGTACGACTTACTGTATGACACCCTTAACTAGGATTTGCTGCTGTTGAAGTACAACCTCTGTCTTTTCTTGAACGGCCTGCAGTGAACTCACTTCCTTTGTTGCTAAGTCGCCCTTCCTCTCTCTACAGAATTGACCTCCTCTTCCTCAGCCAACACCCTCACTCATCAACTCAACACATAATGTGTTATGTCCTTCACCCTCTGTTGATGATTACAGCTTCGTGAGACATCCTCCATGACACGTTCTCCTTTGAGACAGTGAGATGACTTGTGAGAGAGCCCATGAGTTGGGTGTGCCCATGTGATGGGTGTGTTGTTCCTCTCTGAGACTGAGATGGGATGGTGTCTGTCCCTATGTGGGGTGAGGATGCCCATGAGATGGGTGTATCGATGTGTATACCCCTGTGTGGGGTGAGGATGCCCATAAGATGGGTGTGTCATTTGAGATGAAACGATATGTACCCCTGTGAGGGGTGAAGGTGCCCATGTGATGGGTGTATTGTTCTCCTCTGTGTAGAGAGTTGAGACGATGTGGTACTCCAGATGATTCTGAGTAGGACGTCCCTATGGCTGAGCACCGGTGGACGTGCCCCTAATGGCTGAGCATTAGTGGGTGTGTGAGATCCCTTGCTATATTGTTTGAGAGTGAGATTTACCTGTAACCCTAATTGTGATGTAAATGGTACAAGTCGGCTCCACCATACGTGAAAGATAATTAATGTTTATTGTAATAATTAATTATTTTCTGAGTTATTGAGGTCGGCCTTGTTGTGCCAATAGACACCATTTTTGGTCTGTCCAGTCTAGTATAAATAAAGGTAATTTCCCCATTGAGGAAACACACAACACACACAAGCCACTTGTCATTTGGAAATTTCAGCAAGTACATTTCTAGGGCTGAAGTGCGCACCTCTCTTGGGTGGTAGCTTCTTGGTTTTGGAGAGCACCCTTTGGTGTGCTAAGTCTATGGTGTGAGAGGTCTTTCTCTTAAGAATATAGCAAATGATTGCTGGGTTTTCTTCCCTTGTTGAGAAGGGTTTCCTAGGATATTTCTTGTGTTCTTGTGCATGGTATTTCTTCTTGTGATCTTGGTTATTGCAGCAATTGTGAATGGTGTAACTGCATTTGTTTATGGTTCAAGTAAATGCTAAAAATGAAATAAACCTCATGCTTGAGCCTAGCATAGTGGAAATTCAACATGGTTTCAGAGCATAGGTCTTAAAGAATCCATTGCACAAGCTTCAAACAAGCCATCCTCTCACTTCTGCAGAACTGTACGACCCTCGCTTTTTGGGTGTTTCAACACTTAATACTTGGAAGTTGGGGCTGGAAATTGCATAGGAGTGTACGGCCTCCTTCAATGCACCTCCAACGACCTTCATATTGCATTTCCGAGCATTTTGAATTTTTGGCCCTAGGGTTTCTAGGGTTTCACAATTTTTTGCAGAAAATTCAGACTTAGGGTTTCTGCAGCTCATTGAAGGAGTTTTTCAGCCCACCAATGTTCTTCTGACTTTCAAGGCTTATTGTTGGCAGTCATAAGCCCATCAGAACCTAAAATTGCTAGCCTAGCCTAGCCGTTAGGTTTCCTAGCCTAGTTGGTAAGGGGTTGTGAAGAATCTGAAAATATGTTGAACAAAACTATGATGGAAGGTAAGCTTGATGGATCAAGCAAATACAGTCCCTGGAAGCCAAGACTTCAGAGAGACGAAGACATCAAAGAAGAAGCCTTCTTATTTATTTCAGTACTCTCAGGTATGGTTCCTACTAATGATGATACTTGGTTAATTGATAGTGGCGCCTCCAGGCACATGACCGGATTTACAGATCACCTGACTGATCTTGTTGAGAAAGAGACCAATCTACATGTTGTTCTTGGAGACAATGCCAGATATAATGTGGAAGGGGTTGGAACTTCTACTTTCCAACTAGATTCTGACGAGTGTTTTAAAAACCGTCAAAATAGAACCGGAACTGGCCGGTTTGACCGGTTAGAAGGCGGACCGGTAGAAAAACCGAACCAACCGGTTCCATCATAAATTGGCCGGTTTGGTTCTGTTTTTCTCAAGGATGCCCGCGGATGCCAAAATTTATTTATTTTTGTTTTTTTTAAACTCTTTACCCTCCTAAACCCTAACAACATGCTATAAAGGCACACCAGCCCCCTCTAAGAGCCTCACACCTCTCTCATTCATCATTTGGGAGCATTTGGAAGCATTTTGGAGCTTTTGGGTTTTGGAGCAGCATTGATTCTTGAGGAGCAGCCTTGAGGAGCTTATTGGGCAAGTGTTTTGGGCAGTTTGTGGTGGATTTGGCATCTCAACTAGGAGGCTATAGTTCATCTTCAAGTTTGGAGGAGACTCTAGAGGTATGTTGAGCAATTTCCACTCATTTTTTTTCCATCTTGAGAGTTGAATGATGAATCTTGATTGTTGAATGTTTGAAATTTGTAAGAGTCTAAGACAAAGTTCATTCTTTGCATTTTCAGATTGCTTGCATTGTGCAAATTCCACTTTTGAAGTTTGATTTAGCCTTTGAGTTTGCATGGTGTTACCCCTTAGCCCAGTTCGATCATCGATACACCATTACTAGATTTTTCCCCTTCCTTGCATGGTGTTACCCCTTAGCCCAGATCGATCATCGATACACCATTGCTAGATTTTTCTCTTTAGCCTTGGATGCTAGGAGAGTTTCGACGAGAAATGCCTAGCCTACTCCCAAGATTTCCTTGTCAGGCCCTTTCAACCTTGGGCACTCACTATAGGACATTTTTAAGATTTGCATTGAGTCTTTCATTGTGTTTGTTGATGGTAAGGAGATTTGTACTCCCTCTTCTTCTAAAGCTATCTACATCACTGATATTGGGTTGGTTTTTCTCATTTTTAGGGTTTACCTTTCTCATGTACTTTAATTTGGATCTTTTCATCTTTTGGCATTTAGGAGTGGTGACACTCCATAGTTTGATGTTTAATAATGGTATTTTCTAGTCCCATTTACCTATTCTTTCGTCATTTGTGGACATGAATAAAATTATCTTACCTTATTTTTGCATGTCTAATTCCTTGCTACTCCTATGGAATTGAATAATTATCTTAGCTTCTTTTAAATTTAGAAACAAGTAGAGTTGGTAAGAAAATGGTTCATATAGAATAGATTAAAAGTTGTTCTATAAAGGAGATCTATTCAATATTGAGGGGGACAAAAGGCTCATTTAGAGCTAGAGTCCATGTGGACCGGTTATCAAACCTGTCGACCCCAAAAATCGTAACCGGAAAAAAACGGGACCAAAAAAGCAGTTGATCAAAAAATACATAAAATATTTAAATTTTGAAAAAAACTTATATATTCATATGCATCCATATGAATCCAGATTCCAAACCAATATACATAAATATGCTAAGTTTCTGATGTATATAACAAGGGTGCATATAACCAAAATAGAATCCATCGCTGAACCAAAATACATCAACAAAGAGGCTCTAAATGGCCTCTAGGGTCCAAAAAAGATCATACTACAACAGATAACTATATATCATCAAAATCATTTCCTATATTAGGCTCCTCATCATTAGTGTCACCCTCTAAGAATTAAAATAAGATAGAAAAGTTTAAAATGCTTAATAAGTGATTTTACTTGAGTGATGAAGGGTACATTTTTACTAGTTATCTACTACAAATTGTGTAATCATTTTCTTGTTATCTACTACAATTGGAACTTGATTGTCTAATTTCATTTATAAGTGTCGTATTAACTTATTAGTGATTTTTTGCTTAGAATCTGTTTAATCTTCAGATTCTCATGAGAAATTTTCAATTTCAGATGATACCAAGACTTTGTTGGGAGCTTGCCCAGCTTCAAGATACCTACATTTTACAAGGTCTGGTGCAATTATAGAATTAATTTTGTTGTTTATGAAGCTTAATTTATTTTCTTCGAGGTGGTTGTACTGTAGTTATGCAATTTTTTTTTTGATCTGGACAGGTGATTATGACTTGAAGGTCATGCGTCAAGAATATTACATTGCACAACAGAAGAGGGTAATGTTCCCTATTTGCATGACACAAAAATTTCTCAAGTTCCATTTACTGTACAAATGAAGAAAAAATTTACAGGTTTGAAGCATGGATAAATAAGCTGGAAATAAGTCGGAATAATTCTGAGGATTCATGATCTTATTTTATATTACTATAATTTTTACTGTTAAGCTCCTATGCTACCATTAGCAGTATTATTTTAGTAGGTTATGTGCTGTCATTAGCAACGTTGTTAAGGCAGGCGTACTTCATAATGAACTCACTAGTAGATTGGTTATTATGCTCTTAATACTTGGTATTATTATTTTGCTGAAGTCTGGTCTGGTAACATTATGGGATTATCTAGTTCAGTACAAATTTGTCTCCTGTGCTTGGGGTCATGTGTTTTAGGTTTGTAGTTTCTATTAATTGTTGAAGCTTACAATGTAGTCCCTCCTATTGAAAACTCATGAAACCGAAGATAAATCACTATCCAATTTCCGGTGGTAGTCTTGGTTTTAGTACATAAACTAGTGATTCATGGAAACAAAGGTCCAGGTGTTGTTGCTCACCTATATAGGGAACAATTTTCTCCTTAAATACATGTAGAAGGTTCAGATAAGTTTGGTAGCTTCTCCTGAATTTCTTTGGAGATGAAACCTCCACTAGAGAAGCTCTTTACAGTGTTTTGTTAAGTCCTCACTACCTACTCCAGACATTGTTTCCCCATTATTGGATTATTTGGTTTGGTACAAATTTGTCTGCTGTACTTGTTTGCATTCGTGTTAGGTTTGATGTTTCTATATTTGTTGAAGCTTACAATCTAGTCCTTCCTAATGAAAACTCATGGAACCAAAGAGAAAGCACTACCCAACTTCCCATGTTAGTCTTGGATTTTGTACATAGACCAAAGCTTCATGGAAGCAAATGGGCAAGTGTAGCTGCTTGCCTATTTAGGGAACAATTGTTCGGTCATATACATGTAGAAGGTTCAGATATGTTTACTAAATTCTTTTGGACTTCTTTGGAGAGGAAATCCTCAATAGAGAAGTTCTTCATCAAGGTTTTAAAACTCAGACTCGGAATCGGTCGAGGGTCAACTCAGACTCGGAATGATTTGGACCGATCTGATTTCAATGACTCGGTTTATTAAAAAATACATGAAGTATTTAAATTTTAATAAAGAATATATATTTTAAAGATTCCAAACCATTAGAGACAAAATATGCAAAGTTTTCTCATGCAAATACCATGTAAGGGTGAATATATAATTTTTTTTCAAAATGGCACTGAGTGTAATACATATCAACAACAAAATACATGATCAATGATGTTAATTTTTAGAGCTGCTATTAAGTTCTTTTCAATTTACTAGACAATAATAGCATATGAAGGATCATTGAGAGAAACACAATCACAAGATACACAACATTTATCCTGCGAAACCCTCATGGGGAGACAACCCAGCAAAAACTTCCTTAATATAGATTGCCAATAAAATGCCAAGATAAAAGACCAAATACTAGAGAATATCCAAGACTGAGCAATGCGTCTCTCTCTCCTTCTTCTCCCAACTGCATCTACCTCCAAACGTGTGCACTAGATGAGTGACTTGAGTGAGTGAGTGAATGAGGCACTAGCCTCTCTTACTTATACTAGCTGAGGAGCGCTAGGGTGGTGTCTCTTCATCAAGCAGGGTCGACTTCTTCTCTTAGTGGCTAAAGCCACTTTAATTAGGCCTAGGGGCTGACTTCTCAATTAGTAGCATATAATTAGGGTTTGACCAATCCACAAAAGGGGATTTGGTCATACATAAGTCCTGACATGATCAATCCACAAAAGGGGATTGATCCATAAGATAATAACTCAACAATGAGTAAAATATACTTCGCAGTTACAATATTTCAACACTCCCCCTTAAAAAGAAGGGTATTCTACAACATCATCAGGAGAGAGAGAGGGTAGCGACAACAACAACATCTGGAACAATGACTGGCATATCTATAAATCATCGAAAGTTTTTCTCATCATCAATAATATCATCATTCTCAGTATGGAGCTGGAATGGCATCATCATCATCGTCGTTCACAACATGAAGCTGGAACCTGAAACATCAACATCAGTTAGCATAAAAGCAATAACAAGAACATCAACAACATCATCATCAACAGCACGAGGCTGGAGCAACATCATCAACAACACGAGGCTGGAGCAACATCATCACAACACGAGGTTGGAGCAACAACTTCACAACACAAGGCTGGAGCAACAACATCACATCACGAGGCTGGAGCAACATCATCATCATCATCATCATCATGGGGTAACAAAATGAGGCAGGTGTATCAACAACATTTTGTGGTACTCTGACAGTCCCTAGGGATTTGCCCAGGAATCATAAGATTCCCTAGGATATAAAATCCTAACGGAGCTACCACGTGGTACTCTGATAGACCGTCCTTACCGAACCTTTAGGATCTGCCCATGAATCATAGGATTCCCTAGGATTATAAAAATCCTAACGGAGTTACCACTACTGACCACAACTAGCATATACATGCACATGTACTCTGACAGACTGTCCTTACCAGACCTTCGGGATTTGTCCATGGATGATCAATCCCCTAGGATATAAAATCCTAACTGAGCTACCTGCTGTTGGTCAAGATACCATAGTATCATCAACATCACTCTCCCTTTCGAGGTCGGTCCTTTCGGACTATACCAAGCTTGTCTTGAAAGTGCTCAAACTTTGCATGAGACAAAGGCTTGGTCAACACATCTGCAACCTGCTCATCTATGTCAACATATTGGAGCTTTATAGCTCCCTTCTGCACCATATCACGATTGTAGTGAAACATGATTTCTCTGTGCTTTAACTTGTCATGGAACATAGGGTTCTCTGTCATCTTTATGCAACTTTGGTTATCACATAGAATCACGGTTGCTTCCATCTCCAGATCAAATAGATATGTCAATAACTTACGAAGCCATATGGCTTCACAACTAGTAGAACATGCAACAATGTATTCCGCTTCTGCTGTGCTGAGAGCAATACTGGATTGCTTCGTACTCTGCCATGAAGTCATGGCCGACCCCAGATTAAAACAACATCTTGAAGTGCTCTTTCTGTCAGAAACACTTCCAGCCCAATCTGAATCGGTATAACCAACCAGCCTGAAGTCATGATCTCCATTATAACAGAGACCAAAGTCCAACGTACCCTTAAGGTATTTCTGTAGAAATTCTGAGGTCCTATGAGGCTGCCATCTAAGGTCTGTCCTTGACCTTAGTATGGCTCTAAGTTTCAACTGTATGGCTGTCTTCTTTTGCTGTTTTAGGACAACAAACAGTCATCCCACTTTCTGCTCAATGTTT
>ML826035.1:304005-322216 GCA_009831015.1 Picea engelmannii | reverse complement strand
ATTTACAATTTCACCATTAACAATTTGTTGCAGCAACCAAGATCACAAGAAGGAAACACCATGCACAAGTACACAAGAAGTATCCTAGGAAACCCTTCTCAACAAGGGAAGAAAACCCAACCAATCGTTTGCTATATTCTTCAAGAGAAAGACCTCCCACACCATAAACCTAGCACACAAAAGGGTGCTCACAAACCCTAGAAGACTAGTGCCCAAGAGAGGTGCGCACTTCAGCCTAAGAACAAGTACTTGCTGAAATTTCCAAATTCACACTTGTGTTGTGTTTTCTCAAAGGGGAATTTACCTTTATTTATATTAGACTAAGCCTATCAAAAGTAGTGTCTATTGGCACAGCAGGGCCGACCTCAATAACTCACAATATAATTAATAATTACCATATTAATTATCTTTTACATTAATTATCTTTCACATTCATTATCTTTCACTTTATGGTGGGGCTGACCTGTACCCTTTACATCACAAATAGGGTTACAGGTAAGTCTGACTCTTGGACAATATAACAAGGGATCTCATACACCCACTAGTGCTCAACCACTAGGGGCACATCCATCTATGCTCAGCCACAAGGATGTCCACATCTATATCTCACCGCGTCTCACAGGAGAATCACACTCACTAGTGCTCAGCCACTAGGATCACGTTCACCTGTGCTCAGCCACATGCACGTCCAACTCAGCATATCTCTTTCTCCCTGCGTCTCACAGGAGAATCATCTGTAGTATTACCATCATCTCAACTCTCTGCACAGAGGAGACCATTACATCGTTTCATCTTTGTCTCAGAGAGAACGACACACCCAACTCATGGGCTTCCTCACCCCACACAGGGGCACACAACATTCCATTTCCGTCTCAGAGAGGAACCACACACCCAGCTCATGGGATTCCTCACCCCACGCAGGGGCACACAACGTTCCATCTCCGTCTCAGAGAGGAACCACACACCCATCTCATGGGCACACCCAACTCATGGGCTCTCTCTTAGGTTGACTCACTCAGTTTGTGTCCTGGAGGATGTCTCACGCAACTGTAATCATCAACAATGGTCACTAACCAGTATTTGGGATTGAGAGACTCCTAGGCAATGTTGATGTTTGGTAGCTGTGGGAGGATCTTTTCCTCCTAGATGACCTTTCTTAGATGCGGAGAAGATTCCGAAAGCAAGAGATCCATTGGACATATGATTAAACACCCTAGAAGGGAAGTCGACCCAAAAGAATTATAACATTGAATTGGCACCTTGGAAGATAAGAAGTTGGCCCAGTCTAGTGGCCAGAAAGACTATAAATAGAGGACGTCTTGGCTCATTTGTTCACTCACTCACTCTTTCTCATCCACCCAGAAGCAAGGCGCAAGTTTGGAGAAGGTGATGCAGTTGCTGCAACTATTCAGTTAATTCTTTTTTAGTCTTTTGGTATATCTCTCTTTTGCAATACTCCTTGACGAGGTGCACTACCTTGGTATAGAGCTATTGTTGTAGCTGTGGTGGTGTTTTCTGGTTGAGCTAGGGTTTATCCGTTTTGGACTTGCTTTGTGAATGCAATCTATCTAAGAAAGGTTGCTGGGTTTTCCCTCCATTTGGGGTTTTCCCAGGATAACTCTGTTGTGCACTTTTGTCTTTGTTCATGGTGATATTGCTCAGTATATAATAAACAAGTTAATGCTAAAGAAGTAAAATAACACTACTGCTCTATCAGTAAAGAAACACTAACAGGTTATGGGTCCACTCCATGCTGTCGCTGCGCAGTAATCCTTGTCAAGCTTGTTGAGCACTAACCCCAAAGGCATTGGGACTTTTCTTTACATAGAGTAGTGCGCCCTGGCCTAGCGCACCCCCTGAAACCCTCAGACTGCAGTTTTGTGAAGTTTGAAAAATCAATTTTTTTCAAAACTAGGGTTTCTACCAGTAAAAAATGTCAACCAACATGAGAGTTGAAGATAGATTGGATGGAGTAAATAACTTCAGATCTTGGAAGCACAAAGTTATTCTCATTCTAGAAGAGAATGATCTATTGGATTACGTCAAGAAAACACTTTTAGAACCTGAAGATGAAGAAGCACCATGCATATACAACAAATACTGAAGAGCAGAAGTCAAAGGATGAAGAGTTTGTTTTCTAGCCAGTAGTGCTTCCTATCACATGACTGTGGAGCAGGAGAAACAATAGAAAGAAACCCAAGCAAGAAAACAACAACTAGACTCCAAGTTTGCATATGAAGTTTGAATTTTATATTGTTGTAGCTTAAGTAAGTATTGTACCTAGAATAGCAGTGTTTAGAGTTCTATTATTTCTATTGCTATCACAAGTTTAGGTACACTTGAATATTGTTGGTACGATTACCATTAAGTAAATGCTCATTGTTTAATATTAATGATGCACTTGTCTGCAAGATGAATTTAATCTCCTCCAGTAAATGTTCTTGGTTACTGACCATTCCATGAAGGTTACCATGGAGATGTTGTTCTTGTCTCTTGTTTCGGGTAGGTCACAAGTAATAGCTCTGAGAAGGAGCTATGATGACAGTTGCAGGAGGCAACAATTTAGATGGCCTCTAGCCGAGACATGGAGCAGACTATCCAGGCATATTGTTGTGTATACGATCATACACATCCATGTAACGAAGGAAGGAGGATGAAGTCAGAGCCTTTTGGCAAGAAGGGTACTCGAACAGGACACACGAGTATCACATATGGAGATTGATTGTAAGGAGCAGAAGGCTTCGAAGATGACCATACAGATCTCTCTAGTTTAGGTGATCACTCTTCAGATCATTTGGAAGAGTCAATAGAGCTAGAAGGGCCTACCCAAAAAAGATGCAGTGACCAGGGAGAGACCAACATGTTCTCATGATACTTTGCAGGATGCAAAGGAGATACATATATATGGCATTGCTGAGTCATATCATGAAGAGAAGTAGATGGCTCCACGAGTGCAACCCCACCAAGTTCCAGCTCTGTAGGAGCCAGAGTTCGGAGGGAGTCAGTCCTCAGGATCCAATAGGGAGGAGCAACCTCCCAGTACAGTCCATAGGAGATCAGACTTCAGAGGAAGTCAACAAGATGCAACAGAAGCAGGTGGCTTTGGAGATCATATAGACTCAGAGGGAGTCAAGCTTCAAAGGGAGCATGTAGACTCAGAGTGAGCTTGATCTTAGAGAGAGTAAGTGGCTTAGAGACTTTCATTCAGAAAGTATTCCTCGTCAGAATCAGATGGAAGAGAGAGACGTTTTCCAGGACTGACAGATAGATGCCATGAGTTGAGGAGGCTAGATTGAAGCTTCATAGGCTTTGAGGAGATATGAGACCTCCTGGGAGGATTCCCTTGTCTTAGTGACAAAGGAGGAAGCTAGTCAGAAGGACTGGATATGGATTTTGCCTTGGTTTCGAGACTAGAAGGGAAGTCAGTGATGACTTCCAAGTTGATCTACAAGATCAAGCATGCTGCAAAAGGTAGCATAGAGATGTACAAATCTTGATTTGTGGCTGGAGGATTCTCCCAACAAGAGGGAGAAGATTATGACGAGACACTTGCTCGAGTAGCCAGAAGAAGTGTACTTAGAGCAGCCACAAGATACATGAGAAGGAGTCTCATGTCTGCGGATTGAAGAAGGCTTTGTACGGGCCTAAACAGGCACCCAGGACATGATATGTCGGATCATACAATTATTTGATGAGCTTGGGTATGGTTGCCCATTGATCCTATATGTGGATGACCTGTTTCTGACAGGAGATGAGAAGCTCATAGTTGGGTGCAAGAGGGAAGCCACCAGTGTTGTATATCTCTCGGATATATCTCCCATATTCCGATAAATTTCGAGTTAAACCCCTGCCTGATATATTTGAAATATTCCGAGATACTCTGAGTTAGATCCCTATCTTGCAATATTTTTCGAGATATTCCAATATTTTTCCGTCGATGTCACCGAGAAGTTACATTCCAGACCCTCACCGATACTTTCCCTGAGACGAGATATACAACATTGGAACTCACTTCAGAGTTTGAGATGAAAGATCTAGGTCTGATGCATTATTTCTTGGGATTAGAGGTGTGGCAGAGACCAGATGAGATTTTCCTTAGCCAAGGAAAATATACTGTTGAGATCCTGTAAAGATTTGGGATGATGGACTGCAAGTCCATGGCCACACCTATGACGATAAATTTGAAGCTCTTGAGTGATTCATCTTCAGATTTGGTGGATCCCACAATGTACAAACAACTGATTTGATCATTGATGTACCCGGTTAACACCAGGTCAGACATATGTTTTGCAATGAATACCTTGAGTCAACACATGGTTGAGCCTAGACAAGAACATTGGATGGTAACAAAACATATGTTGAGGTACCTTCGTGGTACGATTGGATATGGATTGAGATAAGCCTCGGGTGGAGATGTGAAGCTGCAGGGATATATAGACTTTGACTAGGCAGGGAGTTTAGTGGATCAGAAGAATACTTTCAGATGCTATTTCAGTTTGTGATCAGGAATGATCTCATGGTTGAGCAGGAAGCAGACATCAGTGGCACTCTGTACATTAGAATCAAAGCATATCGCAGCTAGCGTGGCAAGCCGTGAGGCAGTTTGGCTTCGAAAGTTCTTGCAGGACTTCATCGGAGACATGATGCAAAAGGGAGTAATGAAGCTCCAGTACACAATCCATAGATGAGCAGATTACATCCAAGGTGATGGACAAATGAGTAGCATTGGGAAGACATTCTCCCAGATTGGTCATGGTGATTTGACCAAGGGAGAATGATACATTCACTCATAGGATTAACCATGCGGATTTGGCTAGTGGTGAATGGATCAGGTGCAGTCTTTCTCCTATTAGTCATGTTGATTTGACTAGGAGTGAAAAAGACTCGAGGTGCTCCAGAGACAGGCTTGATGCAGAATGTCCACCCTCGTTGAGAGGGAGGTGTGTTGTTTCTTCTCATGATGGCTAACCCCTTTGGCCAAGGGTTCCCTAAATCATTCATGTGGGGTGACTGAGGGGGTAATTTATTGTCGAACCTGATGAGAGAAGAAACATCACACACATAGTCATGAGGACTATGGGAGTAGCTTTGTGCTACTTGATGAGACTATAACTATGGATGATGGCATATTGTAGTAGTTGTGTGGTACTAGCTGATTCCTGCATAGTTATAGAGACATCGACTATGATTATGGTTGATGGAATATTGTAGTAACTGTGTGTTACTAGCTGATTCCTGCATAATCATAGGTATGACTATGGTTGATGGCATTGTAGTAGTTGTGTGCTACTAGTTGATTGCTACATAGTCGTACAGATCCTGACTATGGTTGATGGCATTGTAGTAGCCTACTAGTTGATTGCTGCATAGTCATGGAGATGGTAGATCATGATTATGGATGATGGCATATTGTAGTGGCTGTGTGCTACTAGCTGATTGCTGCATAATCATGGAGACTGTTGAATTGCATGGTGATAGCTTGTGTAGCTATTAGTTGATTGTAGTGGAGACTGTGTGTCTCTGAATAGTAGCTGTGTGCTACTAGGAGTGGTTGTGCACCAATGTATAGTAGTTGTGTAGTACTTGTTGACGTCCTAATACACACTGCAAACGTGGATTAAGTCTCAATCCACTTAGTGTGTCCTCGAAGGCACAATGCCTAAGTTCAAGCCCACTGTCACCTCGACTTGAACTCCTTCCGTCTAGGCTTACTCCTAGGGAAGCCAAGAGGGGTAGTCCCTAGTTACTAGGTGAATTATTAGATGGGTTCTAGGAGCTAATTTTAATTTGTTAAAGGTTGGGGAAAACTAGCCTATATGAGAGACAAGCAATGCAATGCAATGCAAAACTTTAATGCAAAAGCAAACCTTTCCCTAAGACAACTAAGACTAGTGCCTAAGGTTGGGCAATGGGGTCAAGTAAGTTACAACAAGAGATCTAAACAAAGTAAGGAATAACTTTACAAATTAGATTAGATACAAAAGAATTATAATTACAACAAATAAAGAATAAACAATATACAAATGTACAACTACTTACAAATGAATGAATTAAGCACTAGTTAGATTTATTATACCAATGAACTAATCGCTTGATAGATTTTGTAGGAAAATAAAGGAGAGAGCTGAAAGATATGTTCACCACAATTATACCATGTGCAAACTAAGCTTGAAGTGCCCCAATGAGAGGTGCGCAACTATAAGGAGGAAGCAACTAGAAACACAAGTGTGCAACTTAAGAGGAATCAAGAGATGAATGTAAAGCCACCAATGGGCACAAGTGCACAACTCAAGAGATGAAAGATAAAACTTGAAAGAGAAGCCTCCACGGGCACTAGTGCGCAACTTAAGATGAATTACTCAATCACAACAATGCTCAATTAAAATAGTTGATACATAATGCTTGAAGTTAAGGTTGCATAAGATAAAAGAGCATAAAACCACTTAGACAAGATTAAGAAATTAAGGCTTAGGTTGTTGTGAATAGATTTTAGAAATGAGATTAGTGAAGTTGCACTCCTAGACTAGGTGACTACCCCAATACTCCTACCGCTTTGGCCAAAAGGATTGCTGGGTGCTCAAGAAGCAAGGAAAACAAGGCCTTACCCTAGCTCCACAGGTCAATCCGGAAAACTTGGGTGTTCAACAAGGGGGACACCTAGTGCCATGAGATCATTCCTGATCTAGCACCCCAAGTCACCTCCACAAGCCTCCTTTTTGGTGGCTAAAGTTGTATCAGTAATGGGTGATCTAATTAGGCTAAGTAAATTGAATCCCCTAGAGCCTAAAGTAGATTCATTAAGCAATTAAAAGTTACTTGTGTTAAAAGCTTGAGCAAATGAAATAACAAGTGCTTAAATAAAATGTACAAGAAAAAGAAATGCCTCCAAGGGCTTAAGCAAGAAAAATAAATGCTTCTAACTAGTTAGATATTCACATGCACTTGAAACGAAAAGAACTAGAAGCATGAAACATAAACCATGGAACTATCTAACAAGTTAAACTAGCCTTACGATATAGCATGGGTGGCAAAGCCAAGCCTCTTTTCTAGGTGTTGGCAAAAGAATGAAATAAAATAACTTAACTTGAAAAAGAAACAATTAAACGTAGCCACACAACCTTGTCTTAAAGACAAGTGGGGATACACAATAAAAAACTTATAACAGAAAATAAAATCTAAATCCTAGCCTTACGATATAGCATGGGTGGAAAAACCAATTCTCTTTGCTAGGTGTAGGCAAAAGAAATAAAAAATGCAGAAATTTAAATAAACTTGAGAAATGCAAGCCCTAGAGACTCTCTTGGGGCTTACTTACAATGTGAGAAAGTAGAGGAGGAAGAGGGTATTCAATACCCTAGCTTAGGAGGTTACTCTTGGATGTTTTAGGGCCCCAAATGCGCCGTAGCACCTCCTTTTTGGTGCAGATCTGCAAAAAACTTGCAAGCAAAACTTGCTGGAAAAGTTGCAAAAAAGACCAAAATCTTGGTAAAGTTTCTGTTAGAACAAACCAGGAATTTTCTATGTAAAAATTAGCAAGTATAATATGTTTAAATGCTCTATTCAAGTATGTTAGAATGCGAAAAGAAGTATAGAAAGGTACAAAAATATTTAGAGGTTTTAAGTGGGTGAAATGGATGATTTATAGATCTGAAGTCTTCACATGAAACCCTTAGGCAACCTGCAAATCTTGTGAGAAAAGCTACAAAAATAGAGAGGATGTGAGTAGATCTAGATGGTAAAACAAAATACTTTGCAATACCCAAATAAACACTTGACTAGATCTTATGATAATACTACCACAAATCTATTCAAGCAAAATACTTTTTTGGAGTTTCTACTCTAGATCTATAAGATAAGCATGCACAAGAAAATAAAACAAGAACAAGATCACCTCAATAGTAGATAGCACCAAGAAGACTCTCAACACCATGGATCCTCCAAAGATTTAATTATTAGAATAGAAGCAAGCTTGAACAAATACTTGCTAGAACCTTGAGAAGAAAGAATGAGAACAAGGAGAGAGAGAGAGAGAGAGAGAGAGAGGGAGATTTTGGCATAGTAACAATAGTTGAGAGTAGATGTGAAATGAGGGGGGGAGCGGAGAGAGACCCCTCTTGGATGAATAACAAGTGTCACACATCTAAGAGAAATAGACAAAGTCAAGGAAGAGTCACTTTTAGGGTTTTGGTAGTGAGTTAGGGTTTGAGAGTTGAGTGAGGAAAGGAGGAAAACAGCTTTTCGTATGGTCAAACATTAAGTTAGACACCAAAGAGGGCGAATTCAGGGTTTATGTGGCTTTTTTCACTTAAACTTTTTAATTCCCACATGTTAATTAGCTAGGGAACACCACTTTAAGTTGTTGGCTAGGCAAAGGGGGGTCTTTTAAGTGGAAAATAACTTTTTCAACTTAGGAAAAAGGTTAGGAAACCTTTCCCACTCTCTCTAATGACTTTTTGCTCATTTTACAAGTTTTGGCTTTTTTAATTTAGCCAATTATTTGCAGATTTTTGACTAACTTGGACTCCTCATGGACAATGACTTAGAAAAACTTGTCCAATTGAGCTGAAACTTGGTCCAAGGGTGTAGGCGGTCTCATTCCATTTCTTTTGAGTACTCACACCCCTATCAAAAATCCAAAGGACCTAGATTTTACATTTTTACATAAAAAATAATTAAAATTACCATTAACTGGGTAATTTTAAAAAATTAAAAAAACTACTTTGACTCGACAGAATTCCGCAAGACTCTAGGAGATGTTTAGCATGGTCATTTACAATATTTCTAGACCCTATTCACCCATAGGGCTTGATCATTAGAACACCTTTCACCACTTTGAAGGATTATTATGGGAGTGAAAAACTCAAGGGTAATTAAAAAGGTTGGTTAGGCCAAATTAATTACCCGAGGAAAAAAAACACTCGATGAAAGGACTTCCCTAATGATAAAGTCCTAGGCAACTAACCTACAATATGATCTATGCAGACCCATTACATTATTATCCCATGCAGGGGAGCGAAAATTCCAATTACAAAAAGACGTGTTGAGGCCAAAATTGCCTTGTAGAACCAGTAAGTCTTCAAACTTTGTTGCACCATCAGGTACATAGCTGCACGACACATGGAGTTGACCCCCTAGTTGAAATAGGTGGTCACCACTACTATGGATCGACACAGTCGTGTTCTACTGGATGGCATTGTAGTAGTTGTGTGCTACTAGCTGATTTCCATGGAGACTACCAGATCACGTTGGGAGTAGCTGTGTGATACTTGACTGCAGATATTTCGACAGCCGATTCAAGCTACCGATGGCATTGTGGTAGCTATGTGCTACCAATTGATTGTAGAGTAGCCAGTGGACTACTAGATGAAAATATTGTGAAAGATACTGTTATCTCCTAAAATAAACCAGTCAATTCATTAAGTTTTAGGAGTGATAGCATAGTCATGAATAAATTTCATTATTAAATTTTCAGGGCTCATTTTAATGAGTTCCAGCTTGTAAATAAAGTTTGAAAAACATTTGATTTTTTTTTTCCTTCAAAAAAATCAAAACTCAGGTTTCGGTGGCTAATGCCTTTTTCAAAAGGGCTTCTAAGCCACCGAAAGACTTAGCTTTTGGTGGCTTAAACGCGAAATTCGGGGCTATTTTAGCCACCGAAAGTGCAGAAAAATTTGTTTTTACTGTGCTGAGTCATCATTTTCAAATGATGATTTTGAGCGACTGGAGAATCATGTTGAGAAACGGGCAGAGGTTTTTGTTGCTAACATGTTAAAGAACAATAACCTCTCTCATTTTTCCTACAGGTGTCATAGATTGGGAGAATCGAATTCATCTCTGAGCCCTAATTTTCGGATCTCAGAATTTCCCTATTTGACACATGTTTTTGAAATGCCGATCTCGGGAAAATGGAAACGAATCTCAAAGAACTAAGAGAGGTTTTTTCTCACAACAAACCAATCTACAAAAGCCTCTTCCAGTTTACACCCAGTGGTTTTTATTTGAGAGATATATGTCAATATTAAAGAAGCATATTTCTGTCTTTTCCTAGCCACCAAAAGCACAGAACATGGCAACAAGCTACTATTTTTGCACAGATCCGAGTTTCCTTGATCCGAATGCCATGAGGATGATTTCTAATGATAGATAATAATTAATGGCATCATTATTGGGTTTCTGTTCTAGTTTTAAAAGGTGCCAACAAGAGGAGAAGATTGAGTTCGCGATCTTATTGTGGCAAAAAAATGTCTTTTTGGCAAAGACGACAAATTCGAATTAGCTATCAGCCTATGGAGATCTACTACAACTGTTGAAGACTTTGAATGCCAGCAAGACTATTAGGATAAGATATTGACCAAGTAAATATGATCTTTTCCTATTTTCTTGAATCTGTTTTGAATGTCTATTTTGAGTAAATTTGATCCAATTTTCCAGGAGCTGGACACTGTTTGTAAAGGCTATAAAGCCAAGAACATTTGATGAACAAGGGGTTCGACTTTGAGTTCTTCTATGCTGCTACTGTAATTGAGACTTTTTCTTAATATATGAAACTTGCAAGCTTCTTTCATTAGTGTTATCAGGCCTCTTCTTTCTTATTTGTTTTTACTTATGAGTTGAATGCAATTCTCTGTCTATGCTTATTTAATCCATAGGTGACTGTCATCTCACCATCTGATTGTTAAGCAAAGGATCATAAGTGGTTATGCTAGTTTCTAGACCCATCATGCTTATTGTTTTATATATGTGTGATCTGGTTAAGTGATTAGTTTCTGTTCTATTTGATACACAACCTGTTTAATTGCATCTCTTAAGAGCCTTGTATTGTTTGATATCCATAGACAGTCTTGAATACACAGTCTAGTTAGTTAGATATTCATCTTGATCCAACCCCACACCCATTATTGAGTGAATCATTACAAGAACAGTTAAGTTACCAGACATCTCTGAGATACAACCTAGGAGATTTTCCTGGAGTGATAACAGATACCTCCCTAGCTAAGAGGGAGTGTTGTTTTTTGGTAGCTGCGGGAGGATCTTTTCCTTCTAGATGACCTTCATTTCCTCCTAGATGACCTTTCCTAAATGCATAGAAGATTCTGGAAGCAAGAGATCCATTGGACAAATGATTAAACACCCTAGAAGAGAAGTTTTCCTAGAAGAATTAGACTAATGAAGTGGCACCTTTCTAGAGAAGAAGTCGGCCCAGTCTAGTGGCCAGGAAGACTATAAATAGAAGACGTCTTGGCTCACTCACTCGCTCTCTCTCATCCACCCAAAAGCAAGGCGCAAGTTTGGAGAAGGTGACGCAATAGCTATACTTGTTCAGTTTATTCTTGTTCAGTCTTTTGGTATCTCTCTCTTGTGCGCTACTCCTTGAGGAGTTGTGCTACCTTGGTATAGAGTTGCTACTGCAACTGTGGTGGTGTTTTCTGGTTGAGCTAGCCTTTGAGCTAGGGTTTATCTGTTTTGGACTTGCTTTGTGAACGAAATCTATCTAAGAAAGGTTGTTGGGTTTTTCCCCCATTTGGTGTTTTCCCAGGATAATTGTCTTGTGTTCTTTTGTCTCTGTTTATGGTGATATTGCTCAGTATATGATAAACAAGTTAATGCTAAAGAAGTAAAAGAACACTACTTCTCTATAAGTAAAGAAACACTAACAGGAAACAGGGTAACTGCAATTTGATATATCATGATGTATAGATGACCTTAAAATTCCTGCAGTTGTGGAAGTATTGCTAAAGTTTTGGTGTTAGAGGCCTTTTTGCCTTGGTCCATATGGCTTTCATGTAGGCTATTTAGATGTCTATTTTGATACATGTATTATATCCCTCTTAGTGTGTTGGGGGGCATACTGTAAATAGTGAGGCTTTTCGATGTCTAGGTTTAATAGTTGGAGGAGAGAAGATGCTTTGAGATACCAACATTTGTGACACCTTGGCTAGCTAGTATTATAGAGGATTGGAAGGCTAGGTAAGAATAGATATGACGATCTCAGTGGTAGTCCACCATGAACATAATCCTTTGTGAGAAGATCACATGTAAAATCATAGAAGTGAGGAAGGGGTGAGCATCAATCTCAGTTAAAATGACATAATGTAGATTTTTTTTCTTTGCATATGTATTGAGAGCATAGCAATAAGGACCCTTCTATTGTCGTTTTGTCCTATGTGGGTTGCAGACCTCACAACTAGAAAGGAAAGGTGTCACTATATTTTGAAAGTGGTAGATCTTAGCCCAAATATCTTGAAATTGAAGCATACCTCTATGCAACCTTGATTCTGCTGCCATATCATGCGAAATGAAGGGATAAGAAATACCACTCCAAGTTAAGTGTAGGATGTCACCATTTCTATGGACATGTTGAACACTATAATCTTTGAATTTGCAACGTTGACTCTAAGACGATGCTCATTATAGAATGGTTTCAACGTGTCCAACTATTTTTGGTGTCCAATTGTATGGCTAGAAGAACAATGTTGTTTGCAAACAATAAAATTGCAACGAAATTCACTTTGAAAGGGTAGGTCCCTGTATCACACACGGTTTTTGAAATCATATCCTTCGGTGCATCCATGCAAAATTCTAAGAGTGTGGATGAGAGTGGGCACACTTGCTTGAATCCTACAGTCCTATGTCCGTCATCTATGTTGCCAAACTTGTTATGGACATTACTAATAATTACCTCATAAGAACTCATAACCAAAGAGATCACAATCTTAGAATGTATCATATTGTAAATATCTAAATTTAACTAGGTTAAGGACACAAACTGTAATCGATCGCCATTAAGAATGTTAACTTTAAGAATTAATATTACCATTAGTTACTAGGGTGAGTGAAATGGAGGGGTGGGGAGGGGGCCTATTTCAAATAGCGTTAGTAGGGCGCTAGGGTTAGGTATTGTGTTTGCAAATAACTTAATTTATTGTTGCTTTTTTATTTATTTAAGTTTTGGTGGTCCCTAGCCGAGTTGTACGACACTGTTCCAAACTGACCAGTTCAGTATGGAACCGAATGGTTCAGTGCTTTAAGGTTGGTATGGTACCAAACTGGCCAAAAATGGTCCAAAACCCCGAGCCGGACTAGAAAGGCCCTAAAATGAGTCAGACCAATTGGTTTTTCCGGCTCCAGTCCGGTTTTGATAGCAATGATAAGGAGCATTAAATCTTTTCCCATATAGTGGTGTTAGCGCACGTTTTCACCCTCCAATCAGATCTGATATAACAATAAATCAGCGATGAAAAAGAGGCTAATTCAAGGAGAGAATGCCCTAAGTGTCATTGACAAACCTCCTCTCTGTTCGGGTTGGTGCGTACCAACCTAAGGGGGGTGTCCCTAGTTGCTTTGCTGCTGCTTTGAAGTCTGATCTTCTGCAATAAAACACAAAACGATAGCCGAAAGTGTCTTGGACAGCGTGTAAAACCACCCAAGACGTTAGGAAAGAGATAGTAAATTTTGCTTGGAAGAATCTCTGCAGTGTTAGCGTTAGAAAGATGGATAGAAAAGAGAGAGAAAGAACACTTAAAAGATCGAATTTAATCACAACAAGAGGCTAAAAACTACTAATTAATGCACGAATTTAAATCACAATACTGAACAAGAAACGAAAGCTTGATACGAGTACAACAATTTTTATTAATGTCTTGCCAAAGGGTTGATTGCACCACATAAAACAAGCACAAAAACCGATAGAGTGGCTGTCTTTGCACAAAGACTAGAAGCTAGAGAGAGAGAGAGAGAGAGAGAGAGAGAGAGAGAGAGAGAGAGAGGTATGTCGAGGGAAAGTAGTGTATTCGAGGATTGTGAAGGGAATAACCAACACAATCAAGTTGAATTAGCATCCCTAGAATTTAAATCACAACAAGAGGCTAAAAACTACTAATTAATGCATGAATTTAAATCACAATACAAACGAAAACTTGATATGAGTACAACAATTTTTATTAATGTCTTGCCAAAGGGTTGATTGCACCACATAAAACAAGCACAAAAACCGATAGTGGCTATCTTTGCACAAAGACTAGAAGGTAGACTAGAAGCTAGTGTAGGAGAGAGAGAGAGAGAGAGAGAGAGAGAGAGAGAGAGACGCAAAAGATCCAACTCGGAATAATGAGGACGCACAATTGTAATAATAATAGTTGGGTGCATGAGAGAAAAATAATTGTGATAATAAATGCGCTAGTTTCTAGGAGAGAGTGTTAGTTTTTGGGGTATCTCGGACAGGTACTTCTGCATTGGCAATGTCTAGCATGCAAAGGTGTCTGAGCAACACTCTCTAGATCTTTAACTTTATAATTGCATTTATAAAGTTAAAGTGGCTTTGATTTAGTGACGAAGGTGACTTTTTACGAAGTTGAGTGACTTAAGTGATTAAAGTCATCTCAACGAGAGATTAAGTCGCAACTATCGATCTTGGAAAGGAAAGATCTAATCTTGACCATTGAGATCTTAGGGTTAGGGATTTGGTCATCAAGAGATTATAAAAGAATATCCAAGGAGAGTGAGAGGCACACATTGAGTTGAGAGCTGAAGAGGGTGATTTGGCTGAGGAAGAGGGAGAATTTGTAGCTAGAGGAAATATTTTGCAGGGCCAAGAAAGTAGCTAGGCCGAAAAAGCAAGGTTGAAAAAACTATGTTGAAAAAGCAGGGCTGTACAGGCTGAGTTTGCTAGGCTGTAAGAAATTATTGAATTAGTTGCTATAATTATTTTCTTCCTCTGAAGCCAATAAAATCCTCTCATTTATTGGTTTTCCCTTCGGGGTTTTTCTAGGGGCATTGCCTAGAAATATCTGTGTTCAAATGTGGGTGTTGTTTATGATTCCACTATGCATTTTTAATGGTGAAAAGTTAGTTGTAAATTTTCTGCATAGTTTATAGAATTTATATGAGCACTAGATTAATTTATGAGTTGTTAAATTATTGGCATAAAATTTCTAATTGCTGGGTTTCAAGAAATCAAGAGAGAGCATGCACATGAATGAGAAGGCGCATTAATGGAGTCACACGTGTGAGAAAGTAACACATAGAAAAGGGAAGGCACATTAAATGAGACTTAGGAAATATCGTAAGGAATAGGGAGCATATGTAAGAAAGGGAAAGCTTATCTTTAGTCAACTCAAACACGTAAATTTATCACGTGTGCCACTTGTCCTGAAGCAAAGCACCCAAGTTGGCCATTTGTCACCCTTTGAAACTCCTACATGTCGGAATCTGAACCTGCCACTTCTCATCCGGCATGGCAACCATATCTGCGAAAAATAGCCCTACGAAATATAGACATGCCAAAAATAGGAAACTGTGAAATATGTTCGGGACCACATGAGACCATTGCCAAATATAGTGTGTTTAATAATAGAGACTGCTAAAAATAGAATCTCGCTGCATGTTAATGATACCATACTCATTAGATTCAATTCTTCATGAGGATTCCAAATATGCAATCAGAATTGACATGCGAGGCTTAGAACTCTACCTGCTAAAAGTAGTAAGTGCTTGCTTGTCACTCGAAACAGGCTCATCGGATTTGATTTTCTGTAAGGAACCCCTAAAACCCAAAATTTTCACCTTAGAACTGCCATGATCAATGAACATACTTGAAGGACCAATGTTACCATGCAACTAGATGATCCATTAAACGAAAAAGATCAACATAGTCAACCTTCCAGTGCAACCAATCATGTAATCTCATATGTCGGAAAGATGCCTGGATGCATTTGGTAGTGAAGGAATATCTGAAGGCTATTGGTTGGAACTTGGAACTTGGTACTTCAACAATAATAAACATGAACGCATGAGAGTTGGAACTCTTAGAATCTACCTGTTGAAATACCTCCATGATTCTCTGCTCAACTGGATCATGATAAACCCTGATATCCTACCCTTGATCAGTCAAATAATCCTCCTGAATAACAAAATCTGGTTGCGGGATCATAGGCAAAATGTAAGGGGTATCATCCTCTGGTTGAACCAAAATTGGCTCCTCCTGCTATAATGGTATTTGATTAAACTGTTCCTGAACCACCGTTGGGATAGGCAAGGATGGAGTCTCTTGTTGATAATTGACTTGTGGTTCTTCCTCTTGTAATTTATCATCGTTACTGGAATGAACCAATGAACACACTTGAGCCCTCAACTCTTGATCTTCATCTTCATAGAATTCTGCATATGACTCAAGTGGTGTAGTTACTGGTTCTTGATCCCTCAAGCGTGTGTCATCATCACCATGTTCATCTCTGGGAACTTGATAAGGTGCAAAGTTTTCATTTATTGGCTTGAGATGAAAATAGGCATGAACCCAAAGATGAAGGTGTTGAAGTTACACTCACCATAGTGCTTGTCGAAAGAACTTACCAAAGAGCTCAATATGCTTACCAACTCAAGAGAAGTTCTTGGTGAAAGGATATTCTTGTTTCGAAAAAGATCTGCGTAAGTTCCCCTATGGAGTCGTTCCTGTATCCTGTGGAGCCGCCAAGTGAGTTGGACAAAATATACCAAAACAAAGTAAAAACTCATTGATATCGTTGCCACCGAGGTTTTCATCTTCGGAAATGGCGCCAAATTGTTAGCACACTTCTTCACCCTCCAATCAGATCTGATATAACAATAAATCATTGAGGAAAAAGAGGCTAATTCAAGGAGAGAAAGCCCTAAGTGTCACCGGAAAACATCCTCTCCGTTTGGGTCGGTGTGTGCCAACCTCAAGGGGGTGTCACTAAGTGCCTTGCTGCTAATTTGAAGTCTGATTTTCTGCAATAAAACACAAAAAGCCACAGCCAACTGTGTCTTGGACAACGTGTAAAACCGTCAAAGATGTTAGGAAAAAGATGGTAAATTTCACTTGGAAGAATCCCTGCATTGTTAGCATTAAAAAGATCAATAGAAAAGAGAGAGAAATTGCACTTAAAAGATCAAATCTAATCACAATAAGAGGCTAAAAACTACTAATTAATGCACGAATTTAAATAACAATATCGAATAAGAATCGAAAGCTTGATACGAGCACACCATTTCTTTATTAATGTCTTGCCAAAGGGCTGATTGCACCACGAAAAACAAGCAAAAAAACCGGTAGAGTGGCTATCTCTACCCAGAGACTAAAAGCTAGAGTGTAGGAGAGAGAGAGAGATAAGATAGATAAGATAATTTTATCAACGTCCGACTAATGACCACAAAAGTAGGTCAAAGGGATTGTTGAGTACAATGATGCCAATACAATGCAGGAGTACCAAAAGGTCCCCTATAAAAGGAAAGATACATAAAATAAAGTGCAATAAGGTAGAGTAGCAGAGAGTGAGAGCAATTGCTAGGCATGAAGAACCCTCGACCCTGAGCTCAGAGACTTGCTCCGATGATGAAATGTATCGTAGGGGAAGATCTAAGGACAAGAGTAGCCAAAAGAAAAAGAAGAAAGGAAATTGGTTTGTCCTGGAGTGGACCCATCTCTCCTACCATCCAAGGCCGAATGAAGGAAGCCGAATTTAATAGGGTGGCCTGAGGGGGAGCTAGTAGGCTTCCTGGATCGTCTGCTGTGCTGCTAATTGGTAAATGTAGTGCATCGACGAGGTCTAGGAGATCTCGTCCATCTCTTGGGAAGGGATCTGGTGTTAAAGTTTCTGCTGTTGTTAGGTTACCTTTCTATTTACTAGATAACAATAGCATAGACAGGATCACTGAGAGAAACACAATCACAAGAGTACACAAGCATTTATCCTGGGAAACCCTCAAGGGGAAGAAAACCCAACAAAACTTCCTTAATATAGATAGCCAATACAATGCCAAGATAATGAACCAAACAACATAGAAATTCCTCTTCCAAGGATGCGCCTCTCTCTCTCTTCCTTCTTCCGCCAACTGGTAACTGTAGCTTCCTTCAATACTTGCGCACTAGATGAGTGAGCTGAGTGTGTGTCTAAATGAGGCACTGGTCTCTCTTATTTATACAATTCTGGCACGTGTGGAAGTGTCTCTTCACTGGCAGGGCCGACTTCTTCTTCTGAGTGGTTATAACCACCTTTAATATATTTTGGGGCCTCTTTAATATATTCTGAGGCCGACTTCTTATTTAGCCTATAACAATTAGGGTTTGACCAATCCGCAAAAGGGGATTTGGTCATTTACAATACTCGACATGATCAATCCACAAAAGGGGATTGATCTAATCAATAATAAATATATTTTATCTTTATCCACAAAAGGGGATAAGAATATTCTTTGC
>ML826035.1:288979-301846 GCA_009831015.1 Picea engelmannii | reverse complement strand
AAAGTGTCCCAACTTTTGACAGTTGTAGCATCTGATCTTTGAAACATCTCTCTTCTTATCTAGAACTCTTACGGAGTTAGCTTCTTTATTGTTCTTCCTGAAGGAACTTCTTTTGTTCTTTTGAGCTGTAAGAGCTTCCTCTTTATCGACAATTAATCTCTTCTGTTGGTCTGCAAGTCTAGATTCTTCGTGTGTGCAATCTACCCATAACTTATCAAACTTGGGTAACTTGCTTCTTGCACACACTCCTTGTAGAAAAGGAATCCAAAATGTTGGAAACCCATTTAGCGTTGTGGTTACAAGTTCTTTGTCACTAATGGCATCTCCAATAGCTGCAAGCTGATCTCTGATCTGAGAAACTCTCATAAGATAGGATGTGATAGATTCTGAGTTGTCCATCTTCATATTACGAAGCTGCTTTCTTAAGGTAAGATTTCGGCTAATGTCTTTGCTTTCATATAACTTGCTGAGTGCTTCATACATTTGCCTTGCTGTCTATAGTTCGGATATATGAGGGATTGAGTGATCCTTTACTGAATCTGACACGATTCTCTTTGCTTTCTTTTCATTCTTCTTATGCTTGGTCTTTTGATCTTCTTCCTCTGGTTCTAGTACACCCACTGTAACATGTTCTAGGAGATCATTCTCGTCTAGAATCATCTGCAACCTATGCTTCCAAGATCTGAAGTTTCTAGATCCTTCAGCCTGTCTTCTACCCTCATGCTGGTAACCATTCTTTCTTGTAGAAGAAACCCTAGCCCTCCGGGCTGTAGAAATAATAAAATAATCAAATTACTTGGATATGAAAACTGAACTCACCAAAAGATGCGCTGGATTGAGGCGAGTAGCCTGGTGTGTTTAGATTTCAGAAAATCCAACTTTTACCCCTCCAAACTTGATCTGCGGATTTCTGGACTAGTGTTTCTGGTTTTCTGGTACTTCTAGTTTTTTGGTACACTGGTATTTCTGGTTTTCTGGTACTTTGTGAAAACTTGGGTTTCACTTTTCGGGCGATCTAGCCATTGAAAAAGTGTCGAGGATGCCAAAATGTTCCTTGAGGTAGGGCGCACCTTTCTAGATGGATTTGAGGTTGAAAATCTTCTTTAATAAAAAACCTAATTTTCATGTACGACAACAGTGACGTTTTTCTTTTTCCCGTGAAAGATGGTCTCTTCAACTTAGCTCGGATACCATGTTAAATTTTCTGCTATTGTTAGGTTACCTTTCTATTTACTAGATAACAATAGCATAGACAGGATCACTGAGAGAAACACAATCACAAGAGTACACAAGCATTTATCCTGGGAAACCCTCAAGAGGAAGAATACCCAACAAGACTTCCTTAATATAGATAGCCAATACAATGCCAAGATAATGAACCAAACAACGCATAAATTCCTCTTCCAAGGATGCGCCTCTCTCTCTCTTCCTTCTTCCGACAACTGGTAACTGCAGCTTCCTTTAATACTTGCGCACTAGATGAGTGTGTGTCTAAATGAGGCGTTGGCCTTTCTTATTTAAACAATTTTGGCATGTGTGGAAGTGTCTCTTCATTGGCAGGGCCAACTTCATCTTCTGGGTGGTTATAACCACCTTTAATATAATCTGGGGCCGACTTCTTATTTATCCTATTACAATTAAGGTTTGACTAATCCGCAAAAGGGGATTTGGTCATTTACAATACCCGACATGATCAATCCACAAAAGGGGATTGATCTAATCAATAATAAATATATTTTATCTTTATCCACAAAAGGGGATAAGAATATTCTTTGCAGTTACACGATATTTTAACATCTGGTGTGGTCACGTCACTGAAATCTCGTGGGATGAGGGAAGGTCTCACGACTCCGCATTGATATGGAGTATAGGGCTACACTGATGTCGGTTTTTCTCTTAGCGCCCCTTCCTGAGGGTAGCACTATGAAGAAGGAGGTGATCCACTGAATACGGTCTAGTTTTGTAGGAGGTTGAAGAGTATGGGCTCAGAGCTTGAAGGCCTCTTGTATCTATAAGGATAAGCACCACTGATACATATGTTAAATTTGGAAGCATCGACAATCATTCTCCAATGAGAGGCCATGTGGGCCACCCTGAGGCTAGCCAGGGAGATTTGGAGAATGAACCAGTCTTGTGAGGTATTGACAAAAGCCAGGGGGAATGTACAACCTCTGCGAGTTAAACCAAAAGTCAAGACGAACAAGATGCTATATGATCTTGCGAGTCTAGCCAAAGTAAAGGCAAAAGTCTTGTAAGTTTAAGACAAAAGTCAAGATGTAAGTCTAATGCAAAAGTCAAGGGGAACGTAGAACCTCTTTGAGCATAGACAGTCTAGTGCAAAAGTCCAGGGAACGTACAACCTCTGTGGGCATAGACAGACTAGTGCAAAAGTCAGGGGGAACGTACAACCTCTGCTAGCCTAGTCAAGCTTTGTGAGCCATGAGCAAAAGTCAAGGCATCTAGCAAAAGTTAGGTTGAATATACAATTCCTATGAGCTAGAGACAAACAATCTTCCTTATGCAAATAATGTAAATGTATTGATCTAGTGTGTTGGTACGTGTAACATTTTCTACCATGAAAAGAAATTTGAGTTGCCGAACTCAATTGTAAAAGTTGGTTTGCATGTTTAGTTTGACTTGTCAAACTCAAGTTGTCGTCAAAATCAAGACTAGTGCAAAAGTCAGGGGGAACGTACAACCTCTGTGAGCCTAGTCAAGCTTTGTGAGCCATGAGCAAAAGTCAAGGCATCTAGCAAAAATTAAGTTGAATGTACAATTCCTATGAGCTAGAGACAAACAATCTTCCTTATGCAAATAATGTAAATGTATTGATCTAGTGCGTTGGCACGTGTAACATTTTCCACCATGAAAAGAAATTCGAGTTGCCTAACTTAGTTGTAAAAGTCGGTTTGCATGTTTAGTTTGAGTTGTCAAACTCAAGTTGTCATCAAAGTGAAGACTAGTGCAAAAGTTAGGGGGAACGTACAACCTCTGTGAGCCTCGTCAAGCTTTGTGAGCCATGAGCAAAAGTCAAGGCGTCTAGCAAAAGTTAGGTTGAATGTACAATTCCTATGAGCTAGAGACAAACAGTCTTCCTTATGCAAATAATGTAAATGTATTGATCTAGTGCGTTGGCACGTGTAACATTTTCCAGCATGAAAAGAAATTCGAGTTGCCTAACTCAGTTGTAAAAGTCGGTTTGCATGTTTAGTTTGAGTTGTCAAACTCAAGTTGTCATCAAAGTCAAGACTAGTGCAAAAGTCAGGGGGAACGTACAAGCTCTGTGAGCCTAGTCAAGCTTTGTGAGCCATGAGCAAAAGTCAAGGCATCTAGCAAAAGTTAGGTTGAATGTACAATTCCAATGAGCTAGAGACAAACAATCTTCCTTATGCAAATAATGTAAATGTATTGATCTAGTGCGTTGGCACGTGTAACATTTTCCACCATGAAAAGAAATTCGAGTTGCCTAACTCAGTTGTAAAAGTCGGTTTGCATGTTTAGTTTGAGTTGTCAAACTCAAGTTGTTGTCAAAGTCAAGACTTTGTGAGCCATGAGCAAAAGTCAAGGCATTTAGCAAAAGTTAGGTTGAATGTACAATTCCTATGAGCTAGAGACAAACAATCTTCCTTATGCAAATAATGTAAATTTATTGATCTAGTGCGTTGGCACGTGTAACATTTTCCACCATGAAAAGAAATTCGAGTTGCCAAACTCAGTTGTAAAAGTCGGTTTGCATGTTTAGTTTGAGTTGTCAAACTCAAGTTGTCGTCAAAGTCAAGACTAGTGCAAAAGTCAGGGGGAACGTACAAGCTCTGTGAGCCTAGTCAAGCTTTGTGAGCCATGAGCAAAAGTCAAGGCATCTAGCAAAAGTTAGGTTGAATGTACAATTCCCATGAGCTAGAGACAAACAATCTTCCTTATGCAAATAATGTAAATGTATTGATCTAGTGCGTTGGCACGTGTAACATTTTCCACCATGAAAAGAAATTCGAGTTGCCTAACTCAGTTGTAAAAGTTGGTTTGCATGTTTAGTTTGAGTTGTCAAACTCAAGTTGTCGTCAAAGTCAAGACTAGTGCAAAAGTCAGGGGGAACGTACAACCTCTGTGAGCCTAGTCAAGCTTTGTGAGCCATGAGCAAAAGTCAAGGCATCTAGCAAAAGTTAGGTTGAATGTACAATTCCTATGAGCTAGAGACAAACAATCTTCCTTATGCAAATAATATAAATTTATTGATCTAGTGCGTTGGCACGTGTAACATTTTCCACCATGAAAAAAAATTCGAGTTGCCTAACTCAGTTGTAAAAGTCGGTTTGCATGTTTAGTTTGAGTTGTTAAACTCAAGTTGTCGTCAATGTCAAGACTAGTTCAAATGTCAGGGGGAACGTATAACCTCTGTGAGCCTAGTCAAGCTTTGTGAGCCATGATCAAAAGTCAAGGCATCTAGCAAAAGTTAGGTTGAATGTACAATTCCTATGAGCTAGAGACAAACAATCTTCCTTATGCAAATAATATAAATGTATTGATCTAGTGCGTTAGCACATGTAACATTTTCCACCATGAATAGAAATTCGAGTTGCCTAACTCAGTTGTAAAAGTCGGTTTGCATGTTTAGTTTGAGTTGTCAAACTCAAGTTGTCGTGAAAGTCAAGTTGACAAGTCGAGTTGCATGTTGCATGTCTAGTTGCATGCATGTCAAGGTTGCATGTGAAGATTGCATGTCAAGGTGTATGTCGAGTTGCATGTTGCGGTGGCATGCAATAGACAAGTCGAGTCTCAAGTCAAGTTCTAATTCAAGTTGAGTCTAGTTACAAAAGTCATGCAAGGCTCCTTCTAATTAAAGACCCTCACCTCTCATTTACATGCCTTTATATACAGAGCTCGACCTCTTCTTCAATACACACAGGTTTTGCAGCACAAGAGTAAAGGATACAGGGATGTGAAGGAGGATAACATTGTTGTGCATATCAGCAATGAGGGTCAGCGTGTATTGCTGTCCATATCGGCAGTGAGGGTCAGCGTGTATTGTTGTGTATATCAGCAGTAAAGGACAACAAACATTGCTGTCTATATCAGCAGTAAAGGAACAGTGATCTCCATATAAGCAGTAAGAGACAATGTGTACTGCTGTCTATATCAGCAGTAAAGGACAGCGAACAGTGCTGTCTACATCAACAATAAAGGAGATCAAATAGTGTTGTTCATATCAGCAGTAAAAGTCAGTGAAGTTTGGTTGTTTGCTGGTCTATCAGTCAGGGACGTTTCATGGTGGATTATTGTAATTGATCTTACATATTATTTGCAATAAAGGAAGATTGTTTGCTGGGGTTTTTTTCCCTATATAGGGCTTTTCCAGGGTAAATTCTTGTGCATATGTGAGATTCTATTTGAGTACCTCTTCTACTTTTGTTCATCATTTCGAATATACATTTTGCTGGTTAATAAATCAAATTCTGTTTAAAGCACTGAAGAAACTAAAGAAATAATCCACAAATTGAATCAAGCTCGATAATTTATCATGGTATCAGAGCTAAGGGTGTGAAAGAGCTTGTTGAAGTGCAGGAACAAGGTACACACAGATCCAAGAGAGCTTGATTAGTTTCCAGAGTGAGTTCCATGACATCCTCCATTTCTGTCAAGGCTGAGGATAGGCTTGAAGGAGCTTCCAACTTCAATGTGTGGAAGCTCAAGATAATGAATATCTTGCAGGAGCATGATCTTGAGCAGTATGTGACCAAAATGATGGAGGAACCAAACTGTAATGCAGGGAGAGAAGCCTTCAGGAAGAGTCAGGCAAAGGCCAAGCGAATTATCTTTGACTCAGTCAAAGAAAGCATAATGCTAGCGATAACTGTATGAGAAAATCTGTATGAGAAAAAGGCACCAAGTCAAAAGTGGATACTTAAGCACAAGCTTAAGTATTTGAAGATGGAGAAAGGTTAATCTGTGGCATCTTTCTGTTTCAGGATAGCCTAGATCAGAGATCAACTCTTGTTCACAGGTGTTACAGTGGATGATGATGACTTAGTGCAAGCCATATTTGATGGTCTTCCTTCTTCATGGAAGACTTTCTTATCCAATGTGAGTGGGAGAGAGATTCAACCCACGTTTGAGAGGTTATGGCATGGCTGTCTCCAAGAGGAAAGTCACATTGCCACCAGGAGCGAGCCATCCAAAGAAGAGTATTCGACATTAGCATCAGGATTCAAGGGAAAGAAGAAAGTCACGTTCCAGAAAGACTCGTAGAAGAAGATAAATACTAAAGGTATGTTCAAAGGCAAGAATATTGATACATCTAAGATTAAATGCTTTAATTGCAATAAGTTGGGTCACTTTGCTAGAGACTGCTGGTATAGGGAGAAAAATCCAAGAAAAGGGAAACATCTTGCCTCAACTGTTGAGGATGATGATTCCAAAAGAAAGTAGAAAAGTCCTTCTAATGAAAGAGAAAATAGAAAAGTATATTACTTGGTTTCTGCTTTATCCAGTACAGTTATCACTGAGCCGAAAACTTGGTTAGTAGACATTGGTGCATCAAAGCACATGACATGATAAAAGGAGATCCTTTCAGATTTCAAGAAGAAATCCTTTGCAGAGCAAGTTGAGCTTGGAGATGACAAATGTTACAAGATAGAGGGAGTAGGCTCTATCTCCTTCAGATTGGAATCTGGGGCTATGCTTCATGTTGTTAAAGTATTATATGTGTTGGGGCTCAGGAAGAATCTATTATTAGTTGCAACCCTTGAGGACAAGAGATATTGGGTGATCTTCAAGGACAATAAGACACTTCTGTGGGCTAAAGGTAGCCACTTGAGTACAACAAAACCTATTGGGACTCGCAGAGGAGGACTGTATGTTGTGACAGGACAATCAGCTCAGGAATTAGCTCATGATGCGACTAGCTCCAGGGAGTCGTGGCACAAAAGGCTTGGACATCTTCATTACAAAGCACTTCCAGATCTGCAGAATATGGTATGTGTCATTCCCTCTATTTCATTTAGTAAAAATGAAATTTGTAAAGGATGCATGCTTGCTAAAAATATAAAGAAAGTATTTCCTAGCATTGACAGTAGATCTCAGGGCATCTTAGATCTGGTTCATTCTGATGTGTGTGGTCCCATGTCATCTCCCTCTCTTAGTGGCTGCGTGTATTATGTCATTTTTATTGATGATTGCTCTAGAAAATGTTGGATCTATTTCCTTAAAGCAAAAGGTGACACATTTGATAAGTTTAAAGAATATAAAGCCTTTATTGGAAAGAAGACAGGGAAACACATCAAAACTCTTAGAACAGACAATAGAGGAGAGTTTGAATCTGTCCAGTTTGAGGACTTCTGCAAGGAAGCAGGAATCAAGAGATAGTTGACTGTGCCATATAACCCCCAACAAAATGGTGTTGCCGAGAAGAAAAACAAGACAATATGTGAGGCAGGGAAAGCCAAAAAACCAGAAAACCAGAACCGGTACCAGAAGTACTAGTCCAGATTTGCGCATGTCACGTTTCAAGGGGTAAAACTTGGAATTTTCTGAAACAGTCAGCACCAACTAACTTGCCTCAGCCAAGCGCCCTAGCTCCAGGTCAAGATGTCTGCAAGCACCAAGCTTGTTGACAAGTTAGAAGGTGTGGAAAATTTCCGAGCCTGGAAGTACATAATTGGACTCATTCTTGAAGAGGATGACCTTGCAAAATTCATAAAAGAAAATGTACCAGAACTGGAAGAAGATGAAGCCAACGAGAAGTACAAGAAGGATATGATTAAGGCTAAAAGAATAATTGCAGATTCCATTAAAGACCACTTGATCCCTCAAGTGTCTTCTAAGAATACTCCAAAAGATATGTTTGATGCCCTAACCAGAATGTATGAAGGAAAGAACATCAACGAAAAGATAAACTTGAGAACCCAACTCAAGAATACAAAGATGCAGAAATGAGAAATAGTTCAAGACTATTTCTCTAGAATTTCTCAATTCAAGGAACAATTAGAGGCAATTGGAGACAACTTAGATGAAGATGAACTCATAAGGACAACTCTTAATGGTCTCACAAGACCTTGGGATGCCTTCATCCAAACTATTTGTGCAAGAAAATAGAACCTCCAATTTGACAATTTATGGGAAGAATGTGTTGAAGAAGAAGTAAGAGTAGCCAATCGAGAAGCCGTCCTATTAAGAGATAAAGATCAAGCCCTAACTCCTCATGCTAAAGGAAAAAAGAAAAAGTCTCATTTTCAAAAAAGATCCACTTTCATAAAGAATATCACCCTCCAAAGTGATTCCAAAAATATCATAAGGGTCCAAGAAAGGGAAAAGATTTATCCTCTTATCAATGTTATCATTGTGATAAGATGGGACACATTGCTAAGAATTGTCCTACCAGAAGGGAAGAATACAAGAAGAGAATTAACAAAATACATCATGCCCATGCAGCTAAAAATGATGAGCCACCCAAGAAGTTAGCTAAAGAATAGATTGAAGAATATGTTTTGTTTTTTTCTCTCTCAGGATTTGTGACACCTGGAAAGGATACTTGGCTTATAGATAGCGGTGCTTCTAAGCATGACAAGTCAAAAATACATTCTTTCTAGCCTTACAGAAAAGGACTTTCCCCAGAAAGTTTCACTTGGAGATGATTATTAGTACCCTATCAAAGTAATGGGAGAATCCACCTACAAACTTGATTCGAGAACTTCGATGAGAATGAAGGATGTACTTTATGTACGAGGTTTGACAAAGAACTTACTTTCTATCTCAGCTCTAGAAAAGAAAGGTTTTAGGGTTGTATTTGTAGATTGTGAAGTTCTTATGTGGCCTAAAGGAAAAACTATAGAAGATGTAGTTGTTATTGGAACAAAAGGTGTGTTGTACAAGTTAAAATGTCACACAGATGTAGACTTGACTCACTCTACTGAAAGTCCTTGTGAACTTTGGCATAAAAGAGTAGCTCACATCAACTACAAAGCCTTACCATATGTAAGCAAGGTAGTTACAGGTTTACCAGAATTAAAGGTTGATCATGAACGTGTGTGCAAGGGATGTGCACAAGGAAAGAACATAAAGAATCATTTTCCAAAGGGAGACAATAAAGCAAAAGGAATCTTGGAACTTGTCCACTCAGATGTATGCGGTCCAACGCAAATTAAAGGGTGAAGACTTGGGTTTATTTTTTGAAATCAAAAGATGAAGTACTTGGAAAGTAAAGGGAATTCAAAGCCTTGGTAGAAAAAATCTCCGAAAGGAAAATCAAGATACTCAGGTCAGACAATGGAGGAGAGTACACTTCAAATGAATTTGGAAGCTTTTGCAGAGATGTTGGGATTAAGAGGGAGATCACCACTCCCTATAATCCTCAACAAAATGGTGTAGGAGAAAGAAAGAATAGAATGATTATGGAAGCAGTAAAGACTATGATTCACGATCAAGATCTTCCAATGCACTTATGGGTTGAAGCAACAAGAACAACAATATATGTCCAGAACAGATTATCCCATAGTGCACTTGGATTCAAAACTCTCAAAGAAATGTTCACCGGAAAGAAGCAATAAGTAAGCCATCTCAAATTATTTGGTTGTCCAGTATTTGTACACATTCCAAAAGAAAATAAAACTAAGTTGGATCCTTCAGGAAAGAAGGGAATATTTGTTGGATACTGTGAGGTCTCTAAGGCCTTCAAAATTTAGATATCAGGTTACCATCATATTGAGATCAACAAAGATGTAATCTTTGAGGAAGATGCAACACTTTAAAGATCAAGGAAATGCCAGCTTGAAGAAGTATATGAAGAAGAACCTATAGCTCCCAGAGTTGTAGAACCTGTGAAGGAAGTTATAGTTACCCATGATGATGAGATTCCAGAAGATCATGATATGATAGAATCTCAAGAACCTCCCCGTATAATGATCTCTCACAAGAGAAAGCCAGCTTGGGCGAGAGAACTTATTTAAGGTGCAAAGAAGTATGGTGCCCCAGAAGGAACCATGAGACGAAGTAAGAAACCTAAGCCATTCTCCAACTATATGGCCTTAATGTGTGATCTCATAGAAAAGGAACCTACTTGCTTTGAAGAAGTTGTTCAAAAGAAAGATTGGATGGACGCCATGATTGAAGAATACCAGTCCATTATAAAGAACAAAGATGTGGTATCTTCCAAGTGTATAAACAAAATAAAACATGCAGCGGATGGAAGTATTGGAAAACATAAGGCAAGATTTGTGGCTCGTTGTTTTTCTCCAAAGGAAGGTATTGACTATGAAGAAACATTTGCTCCTGTAGCCAGATACACTTCTATCAGAACCATCATAGCTCTTGCAGCTAAAATGAAGTGGAAGTTACGCCAGTTGGATGTGAAAACAACATTCTTAAATGGTTTTATTGAAGAAGAAGTGTATATAGAACAACCACAAGGGTTTGAAGTTGAAAATAGAAAAACTCATGTCTGTAGGTTGAAGAAAGCTATGTACGGGTTGAAGCGAGCTCCTAGAGCTTGGTATGGCAGAATTGATAGTTTCCTGACGAGCTTGGGCTTTACTAAAAGTAAAGTTGATCCTAACCTTTACTTCAAGGTTATGAATGATGAGCCAGTTATATTACTATTATATGTGGATGATTTATTTCTGACTAGAGAAGAAAAACTCATCACAGATTGCAAGAAGAAGCTCGCTGCAGAGTTTGAAATGAAAGATCTAGGTCCGATGCATTATTTCTTACGTCTTGAAGTTTGGCAAAGCCCAAAAAAGATCTTCCTTAACCAAGGGAAGTATGCAGTTGAAATATTGAAGAGATTTGACATGTTAGAATGTAAAGCTATGAGCACACCCATGGAAACGGATTTGAAGCTCCTAGTTGATGCTGCGTCAGAGTTGCTTGATGCTACTCTGTATAGACAAATTATTGGTTCATTGATGTATCTGACGAATATTGGGCCAGATATATGGTTTGTTGTGAACACCTTGAGTCAGTATATGGTGGAGCCCAGACGTGTTCACCTTGTAGCTGCAAATCATGTGATGAGATACCTTAAGGGTACGTTGGATTATGGTCTCTGTTATACTGGAGATCATGACTTGAGACTCTGTGGTTATACTGATTTAGATTGGGATGGAAGTGTCTCAGACAGAAAGAGCACTTCGAGATGTTGTCTTAGTTTGGGGTCAGCCATGACTTCATGGAAAAGTAGGAAGCAATCTAGTATTTCTCTTAGCACGGAAAAAGTGAAGTACATTGCAGCATGTTCCGCCAGTTGTGAAGCCATATGGCTTCGAAAGTTGTTGACAGGTTTGTTCGATCTGGAGATGGAAGCTACCGTGATTCTATGTGACAACTAGAGTTGTATAAAGATGACGGAGAACCCATTGTTCCATTATAAGTCGAAACACATAGAGATCTAGTATCACTACATTCGTGATATGGTGCAGAGGGGAGCTATAAAGCTCCAATATGTTGGCCCAAATGAGCAGGTTGTAGATTTGTTGACCAAGCCTTTATCTTGTGTGAAGTTTGAGTACTTTCGGGACAAGCTTGGTGTTGTTTGAAAGGACCTCCCTCGAAAGGGGGAGTCATGCTGATGATACGTTGATGATACTATGGTATCGTGACCAACAACGGGTAGCTTTGTTAGGATTTTATATCCTAGGGGATTGATCATCCCTGGACAGATCCCGAAGGTCTGCTAAGGAGGGTCTGTCAGAGTACCTGTGCATGTATATGCCAACTGTGGTCAATAGTGGTAGCTCTGTTAGGATTTTATATCCTAGGGAATCTTATGATTCCTGGGCAGATCTCGAAGGTTCGGTAAGGACGGTCTGTCAGAGTACCACGTTGTAGCTTGTTAGGATTTTATATCCTAGGGAATCTTATGATTCATGGGCAGATCCCGAAGGTCCGGTAAGGACGGTCTATCAGAGTACCACGAATATTGTTGTTGTTTCAGCCTTGTGTTGTTGTTGGGTATGTGTTATATTCTTTGCACTAGTAGTAGTGTCTGAGCGTTTGCGCCGAGCGTGCAGGGGGGTTAAAGGGGGGCGGAGCCCCCCGCGCTGGGGTTTGGGGGCAGCGCCCCCAAAATTTTTTTTCGCACCGGGACGACATATTTCCAGGACGACATATTACCGGGACGACATTTTTCCGGGACCACATTTTATTTAGGTGGTTTTTCGGCACATGGTTTTTTGCCGATGGTTTTCTATTTCCGGTTAAGGAATTAGGGTTTTGGACTAATCTAGGTCATTGGGTTAGGGTTTTGGATGCCGCTGGCTCCTATATGTATATTGTATTGTAAACAATGTAACACAATGTATGAATATAATATATGTTGGTTTTCCCGGTTTGGGTTTCCAGGGGAAAAATCTCTGTATAATGTTTGCATTTGCCATTGTATCTTTTCTATTCTTTTCTGAATATCTGTTTACAGTAGACATTGTACAAGGTTAGAATTTACATTTGGTATCAGAGCTTTATTGGCTTCAGGGGGACGCCTTTGGTTAAGGGTTTGGCTCGGGATTGTGATAAGCCTTGTTACAGTGGGAGATTTGCGGTATTGTTTTTTCAGGTGAAAAGAAATGGCAAGCAATTCGAAGATGGAGATCGAGAAGTTTAATGGGAAAAGCTTTGAGCCGTGGAAGCTCAAGATGGAAGATCTTTTGGTGAATAGAGATCAGTGGATCGCGGTAGATCCAGGTACTGCACCTACAGGAACTTCTGCAGATGACTGGAAAAAGACGGATCAGAAGGTAAAGAGCACAATTCGACTGTGTCTCTCCGATTCAGTATTACTGAATGTGTCAGAGGAAGCTACAACCAAGGATTTATGGGAAAAGTTAGGGAAGTTGTATCAGTCTAAGTCCCTGGTAAATAAACTATTCCTGAGAAAGAAGT
>ML826035.1:239105-249371 GCA_009831015.1 Picea engelmannii | reverse complement strand
GACTATCTTGAGGAGGGATGTCAGATTTGAGGAGGACGGAGCCTTTAGGAAGTCTAGAGGGACAGAGAAGGGTGAGCAATCTTCACCACAGATTCAGGTGAGTCCACAGCAGACTACATTGACACAGAGTTCCGAGCCACCAGTTTCGGGGACAACAAGTTCATAGGTGGCAGGGGCACAGGTTTCAGGATCAGGTACTTCAGAGTCTACTTCAGGATCATTGTCTTCAGGAGATGGGGTTGAGCAGGGAGAGTCCCCTCCACCGGACACTACTTCAGAGAGGAGGAAGCCCAAGTGGCTTCAGGACACTTTGAGGGAGGCACAGGGTTCAGTGGGAAATCCCAGATAGGTAGTGAGGGAGAGTAAACCTCCCAAGAGGTTTTGCAGCTACATTGCGATGGTGAGCAGTATTCGGGAGTTTGAGCCTTCCACTTTTGAGGAGGCCACTAGTAGACAAGTATGGAGAGATGCCATGATGGAAGAGTATAATTCCATCATGAAGAACGGTGTCTGGGAAGTTGTTCCTAGACCTGAGGGGAAGTCAGTGATGACTTCCAGGTGGCTCTATAAACTAAAGCATGTTGTAGATGGCAGCATTGAGAAGTACAAAGCTCGCTTTGTGGCTCAGGGGTTTTCACAGGTTGAGGGAGTCGACTATGATGAGACCTTTGCGCCGGTAGCTAGATACACTTCGATCAGGGAGGTGATCTCCATTGCAACAGAGATGGGTTGGAAGATCCACCAAATGGATGTGAAGACCGCATTTCTGAATGGTCTTATTAAGGAGGAGGTGTATATTGAGCAGCCATTGGGCTTTGAGGTGCATGGGAAAGAGTCTCATGTGTGTAGACTGAAGAAGGCATTGTATGGGATGAAACAAGCTCCCAAAGCTTGGTATTCGAGGATAGATGCCTATTTGTAGCAGTTGGGTTTTGAGAAGAGTGAGGCGGATCCCAACCTATACTTCATTATGGTTGGAGAGGATCCTCTCATTCTTCGGCTATATGTGGATGATCTTTTCATTATAGGGGCAGAGAGACTCATCAGTAGCTGCAAGGAGAGCCTTGCTTCAGAGTTCGAGATGACTGACATTGGACTGATGCATTACTTTTTGGGATTGGAGGTTTGGCAGGAGCCTGGACACATCGTCCTGGGACAGGGGAAGTATGTGTGTGACATTCTGAGCAGATATCAGATGGGGGATAGCAAGCCCATGACCACTCCCATGATTACCAACTAGAAGAAGCTTCATGCTTCTAAGTCACAGTTGGTGGATTCCACTTTGTATCATCAATTGATCGGGTCATTGATGTATTTGGTCAATACCAGGCCAGATATTTGTTTTGTTGTCAACACTCTCAGTCAGTTCATGGTGGAGTCTAGGAGAGTGCACTGGGTGGCAGCAAAACATGTGCTCATGTATCTTTGTGGTACGATAGATTATGGTTTGGACTATCAGAGAGGAGATGGAGTTCGTCTGGTTGGCTATACAGACTCGGATTGGACAGGATGTGTCAGTGACAGGAAAAGCACTTCAGGGTGTTGTTTTGGATTGGGATCAGCAATTGTGTCTTGGTTCAGTCGGAAACAAAAGTCGGTGGTTTTGAGTTCTGCAGAGGCTGAGTATATGGCATCCAGTCAGGCCAGTTGTGAGGTGCTTTGGCTTCGCAAGATGCTGGTGGGATTGTTCGGTGTGTAGTTGAGGCCTACTGTGATTTATTGTGATAATCAGAGTTGCATTAAACTCTCAGAGAATATAGTTTTTCATGACCAGTCTAAGCATATCGAGATTCGTTATCACTTCATCCGTGGCTATGTTCAGAGAGGAGCTGTGGAGCTACAGTACATATCTACAGAGGAGCAGGTTGCAGACATACTCACCAAGGCCTTGGGCAGAGGCAAGTTTGTATTTTTCAAGGACAAGCTTGGAGTGGTAACACTTTCCTCTGTAAGAGGGAGTGTTAAATTTTTAATTAAATAAAGTACCTAGGCAAGTGTTTCTCATCCCTTGGCGCCTAAGGGGTGAGAAAGTGCCTAATGTGGGCCCTAGTCATTTAATTTGTGAAATGCAAATTAAAAGGTGACTTTATGACTTTAGTGAGGGTGAATGAAGAGACATTAAATCTCAGCCACTCATCTAATCTCATCTCAGCCATTGGATTGGAAAACTCCTCACCTACCTCATGAGATCGATTAGGGTTGAGGGGCGCACCCATTTTTGGGTTGTTCATGCATTTTTGTTGAGAGAGAAAAAAGAGAAGAGAGAGGTCGAGCTTTGAGAAGAGAGACAGCATTTGCAGGAGAGGCACGCATCCCAAGGCAAACAATAGGTGCAGATTACGAGGCAACAGACATCATTAAATATCAGTTTGTACAGTATGGATTTGAGGGGCCGTACAACATTTATTGTGCACAGAAATCTAGGAGAACATCAGCACGGATTTTTGGAAAGATTGGCATGCATTCCAAGGCTGTCGTACAGTTCTTTTCAGGCACAGAAATCGAGGAAGGCGCTGGGCATGATTTTCTGGGTAAAGAAAATCCGTACAGTCCGTACAGACTTGCACAGAAAACGAAGGCCGTACTTCCATAAGTTTTGGGCATGATTTTCAAAGCATTTGCTTAGCTGGGTTTTCCATACAGTTGCAGCAGAGATTTGGCACACAAAACGAGGATAGTCCGTACAGCATTTAATGCTGTGACAGCCGTATAGTGGTACAGATTTCTGGTTCAGAAATCTGTAAGCAAGCTACAGGAATGTCCAGATAAGTTTGTAAAATTTCTGAAGATGAATACGCTGTAAAAGAATTTCTCAGAAGCCCTAAATAATAAAAGGCCCTCTCTCACAAGTTTTCCCCTTGTGGGTTTTTCCAGGGTTGATGTTAGACCGAAAATTTCTGTGTCATTAATTTTCTGAGTTTTATATGCTGCTGATATTTTATTTCTGCATTATAAACGAAGTTCAGAATCCTCATGTTTCAGTTCTGAAATTAATTTTCTGCCAAGTTTTTTTTGCTGATATAAACTAGGTTTGGGCATTAAACATTGGCTGAAAAATCAGCGAGACTGAAACTGGGTTGGGGTCTGAAAATTTACAATGAGATTTATTGCTGATAGTGACCAATTAAGGATAGTGAATATGAATTGGAACTCTCTTTTCTGGATATATTTTTTTAAGTTGTGAATGGTGGTTTGTTGAGTTGTAGTCTAGAAGATGGGGTGTAACAGTGTTAATGAGCCAAGTTCAAACCTCGGCAGGAATAGAGGCCTATATTATAAGTTAATTAAGTTAATTTTAACAAATATGTTGTGAATTGTTTTGATTCTTAAATTTGAATTTTCTATGTTTCTTGTTCATCACTTTTTTTATACAAAATATAAAATTATATTTATATTTTTTTATATATGTTGTTTTAACACATCCATATATTGGCTTTTCAAACAATTCCGTGGTTCCATTTCCATAGCCAGATCTAGATCCTGGTAACTTAGGTTTCAACTTATAGGCAAGGTTGTGCAAAGTTCAAAGTCAAACCCATCAATTGCATTATAATTGGGCCATTATGCAACAATAATATTACACTTTTCACATATGAAATTAACGCAGGAGAAAATATGCATTAAGAGATATGGAAAACTTATTTTATTTTATTAACGAGTGAAAGCCTCAGCGATCGAGTGAAGAGTCAAAATATCATAGTAAAGATCAGGTTTATATCTATGTTTTCAGCCAGACACATGAAAGAATGACTGGTGTGATGGCTTTAGAAATAATAAAGATTTGAACATGAATCTGAGAATTATGTACCCAACATATTCAGACTGGAGGGGAAAAACAAAAACGATAATTTTCTTTAAATGAAGGAAAAACAAAGTGAGTTTGCCATCTGATGCAGCTACCTGTCTCAAGTTTGAATGCATTGGAACTAATGCACACGGAAGATTAATAGGCAGAAATCTGTTGCAGAATTTTTTAGATTTGAAATCTAGTTTGCCCTCTGTACTGTATGTCCATTGTGGTATACAAGTTCATTTTTAACAGTCATCCTTTTTTGTACTTTGTTCGTTCTCATCATAATTATCTGCAATAAGCTAGTTACATACAAGCTAACGCCACACTCTATGGACTTGATATAAATTTTTAGCCTCTCATGAAAGAGCTTGCTGAGATGGAGAAGATCAACTCTCAACTTTCAGCTGCTATTGAAGAAGTCACACGTGAGCATCGTGAAAAGGCAGAGGTAATTCCATTGGCATGTAATTTGTATGGATTATTTATAACAATGCTTTATTTTCAATTGGTAACTGATGTTTCAAATTATTTACTATAGATCCACCTGGTTTTCATTTCTGCAGATTGTAAAACATCATCCACATGAAGTGGGGCGAGAGAGACAAGTCTTTGTAGACTTCTTCTGTAATCCCGATCGCCTTAGAAGCCAAGTTAGAGAGTTGACTGCAAGAGTTAAAGCACTGCAGGCCTAGATGCATTGGGTATGCTATATTATGATTTACATTTTGTTTCACTTTATTATCAATTAGAGGAATTTTGTGTTTTTTCTAGCTTCACACCATGAACATTTCACTAATGATGTTATCCTAGTTTGTCACATATCTAATTATTTTGTTTGGTTCCAGGTGCAATAATTTGCCTATCATAAATGACTCCCTGTAATATATTTAGTTTTGTTGAACTAACACACCCAACAAAATTATAAAGATAAGTATGACTTTTATGTTTCCAATCAGGAAACTCCTTTCTTATATATAGAAGTTATGTTTCCATTCGTATTATCTCAATTTGGTCTTATATTGAGGAGGGGCAGTGCTTCCATTGTGCTCGAGCTTGATAAAGATTGCTCGTTGTAAATTAGATGGTGTACACTTAAGTGATTTGAGGCAGTATTGGATATTTCTTCGGAGGATTTGTTTCAGTTTTAATTCTATCAAGAAGGGAATTCCTACTATTTGTTGGACAGGAATGTAGAGCGTTTTATAAGATAATTCATTATGTTGATGTAAATATGTAATATGCTTTAGATCCTCAAATGCAGAAGTCCATAAAGCTTCCTACGTTTTGTCAAATAAACGTCATCATTGGTTGCTTTGTGAGCTAGTATATTTTTGTACTTGCTCAACTTTGTATTTTGCTCAATCTTGATATAGATTGCAGGTTGTAAATTAGATGGTTTTCTTTTGTGATTTGAGGCAGTATTGGATATTTCTTCGAAGGAATTGTTTCAATTTTAGTTCTATTGAGAAGGGCATTCCTACATTTTGTTGGACAGGAGTGTAGCATTATATAAAGATAACTCATTTCATCGATGTAAATATGTAATATGCTTTAGATCCTCGAATGCAGAAATCCATAAATCTTCCTATGCTTTGTCAAATAAATGTCATCACTGGTGCTTCAGATGTGTATGGAATAATATTATAAATTTTTTGTTAAAAGGCAAGATGATCCTTACAAAGAGTGATGTACTTAGGGATGCAAGGAGATTGCCATTTCAATGCTAGATATATTATCTACGTGCTAGCTTCATCTCATTAAAGTTTAATCTAAGTCACCTGACATGTCCATATTATGCCAGGTGTCTGTATCCGTGGTGTCATTGAGATGACACGATACGGTACGTACCGGACATAAATTCCACACATGTCATAAGTGGGGGACACAAATTCAGACCGTACCGGACACGATTTCCACACGTGTCATGTCGTAAAGGTGCCCGCAGGAGGTAATAAATCGGGTATTTTTGTTTTTTTATGGTTTCGTTTCTTTGTTAGTCTTCGTGTCTTCACCGTGGATAGCTCTCGGACCTCCTGGCAGCGAGCAACGACCCTCCTAAGGACCTACACCCAACGACCAACAAGCTTGAAACAACCCGTGAACCTCTCTGGCAGTGGCAGCAAGCTTGAAGCAACTCAGCAACTCAATTGACAGCAACCCAGTTCATGAATCAAGTAAGTCCTCTGCTCGATTTTGGATGGGTGCCCAGTGCCCACTTTCTATGCTCATGAGTCACATCGTATTTTACTATTTTGGGGTTGGTTTTAGAGGTGAAGTGTGGTGACTGTGGTTTGTTTTGTATGTTGTGTTTAGACTCTAAACACAGCATACAAAACAGACCACAGTCACCACACTTTACCTCTAAACTTCAACATACAAATTGGGGTGACTGTGACCACAGTCACCCCAATTTGTACGTTGAAGTTTAGAGGTAAATTGGGGTCTGTTTTCACAGCCCTATACTTCAGCAAAGGTATGTTGAGTTGGGTTATATGGGTGGTGGTAGATAATAGGAAGGGGTAGATAATAGATTAAATAGTAAAATTGTAAAAGGAAGGGGTAGATACCGTAGATTAAATTGTATTGTCTAAGGTCTTTTTGTCACCAAAAAAACTTGCAATTTGCAAACTGATGGCATTTTATTTGCTTCATTAAACTTTTCAGATTTGGTTTTGAGTCTTTGACTCTTGACTCTGGAGTCAACATTGAGTAAGAAATCATGGCAAGTAGAGGTCAGAAGAGAGGGGGGAATGCCAATGCTCAAAGAAGAGAGGGGGGAATGCCAAAACTTATCTTCATCAGGTGTTGGAAGCTCTCCATCTATTTCAACTGCCAATGCTACTGCTAGTGTTGTTGTTGTTTCAAGGGTTGCATATGACCCATGCTGTAGCAATGAGACAAGTTAGTGAGAAGAAATACACCCTATGGAAGTATGTCACTAAAAAATAAGGGCAGGGATCAATCTCAAAGGCTTCTGGGGGAGGTAATGTTATTTAGATTTGTAATTTTTGCCACATTGAGTACAAGAGTATCTACCATCAGGTTAAAGTCCATTTATTGGGCCTTCCTTGTGGACTTGGAGCATGTAAAGTAGTGAGTGCTAAAAAACGAGCGTTGATGAAGATAGAAGATAAAGTTGGTTTGGGGAATGTGGCAACAATGAGCAACAAACAAAAGAATGAGGATTCTCTTCCTTTCTTGAGGACTCCATCTAGCAAATTTGGGAATGGGTTTGACATGCCAACACCAAAAAGGAGGGCAGCCTCAACTCTTGGTCCAATGGACAAGATTTTTCAGCAAGAGAAAAGAGATGAAGTTGATCTTACCATTGCATTTTTTTTCTATCTCAACTTCATCTCATTTAATGTTGCATGGTCTCCTATGTTTGTTGAGATGTGTAGAGCTCTAGTTGAACAAGCTCCAACAGGGTATGTGCCTCCAGGTTCAGAGAAGCTTAGAACCACATTGTTGAGTAAGGCAAAGGAGGTGGAAAAAATCCTACAACCCATTAAATCTACATGGGTCTCATTAGGTGTCAATATTGTTTCTGATGGATGGACGAATGCAGCACGCCATCCACTCATCAATTTCATGGTGTCTTCCCAGAATGGATCGATCTTCTTGAAAGCGGTGGATGCTCTTGGACAGTACAAGGATGCAACATATATGGGTGAGTTGTTCATAAAAGTTATTGAAGATGTAGGTGTTGATTCTTGTGTGCAAATTATTACAGACAATGCACCTGTTTGCAAAGTTGCTGGCATAATTGTGGAAGCTAAATATCCACAAATATTTTGGACACCGTGCATTGTTCATTCCTTGAATTTAGCACTTAAATCCATTGCTTCAGATGTGACATGGATTGACACTCTTATTGATGATGCACGTCATATCCAGAATTTTGTACAAAACCATACCAATGCCCTTACAATATATAAACAATACACACATCTATCATTGTTGAAGATTGCAGATACTCGGTTTGCTTCCTCATTCATCATGCTTAAGAGGTTGAGGGAGGTCAAGACTGCTCTTGGGGCCATGGTTATTTTAGATCTTTGGTCTTTTTGGAGAAAGATGGATCAAGTTGCTTCAAAAAGGGTAAAGGACACAGTGTTAGATGATGGTTGGTGGGAGAGGGTCAATCTTAGATTTAAGATCATGGACCCTATCATTTCTCTTTTGAGGTTTGTAGACACAGACAAGCCCATCTTGGGAGATGTTTGAGGGATGGGACTCCATGATTGAGTCTATGAAGACAATTGTTATGGAGAATGAGTCCCCCGAGTATGGGACATCAACAAAGAGCTTATGGTCCATTGTACAGGATATTCTTCTTTCTAGGTGGGATAAGAATTGTACACCTTTGCATTGCTTGGCTCATTCATTGAACCCCAAGTTCTACAGTCAAGAGTGATTCACTGTCGGTGTTGGCCCTTCACCCAAATTCCCTCCTCACATGGATGGAGAGATTTCACAAAGGAGAAAGATAGCATTTAAAAGGATATACCAGGATAGAGCATTGCTTAATGAGATTGAGGCAGGCTTCGCTGAGTTCTCCATTGGCACTAAGAGGTTTGGAGGGTATGATGTGATTGAAGACAGGGAGATCAAAGACGTCTATCTATGGTGGGCAACTCATGGGGCAGCATACCCTATTCTACAACAGTTAGCCTCCAGGGTCCTTTCTCAGGTTACTTCATCCTCTTGTTGCGAGAGGAATTGGAGCACATATGGAAATTTGTACAATGTGAAAAAGAGCAGGATTGAGTAGTCCAGGGCAGAGACAATGGTGTATGTGCACACCAACCTTCGTCTTATTTACAGGAAAAGGAAGGAGTGGTTGAAGGGAAAGACAAAGATGTGGGATGTCTTTCCTGATGATATGGGTTTGGATGGCAATATTGAGTTGGCATTAGCCAACATGGATCTTAATGAACCGGTCTTAGAGCTGGTTACTTTTGATGAGGACTATGAGGAGCCTCTTGATGAGTCATCCACCACACCAGCAGGTGGAGCAACAAAGCTTGGATTGGGCATAGAGGACGAGGAGGATGGAGGACATGACAATGGTAATGATATTGATTATGACATGGAGGACTATTGACACTTAAAGTGACTCTAATATCTATGAGACTTGAGTCTATGAGATATGACTCGTGAGATTCCTAGTACCTACCTATTTTGTATCTATATTCTACTCTATTTTGTATTTTGGAGTAGAATTCCCTCAGCATCTATGTAATACATTTTGATTTTGATGACTTAAAGACTAAAGTTAATGAGAAATTTGCAAACTACTATTTAATATTTATCGTTCTAACTTCTATTTTATAGTTCATTCACATTGGTTCTAAATTCTAATGTTACATGAATATCATATTCATGAATCATGATTCATACATGTATCATATCATTGTATAATTTGTATCATGTACATTGTATACGGTATCAGATATCAGACTTCAGTATGTCTATGTTCTAACTTCTATGAGTATGATGTTAAGAGATTGATTGATTGATTTGAATTTTGTATGATGTATGAATCTATGATGTATGATTGTATCTTTTTCGAAGTATCACTGATCAATATCTACTATAGTCTATGAATCTATGATCTATCAATATTTTGTTTATTTCAGTAATTTTTAACTNTATATATATATATATATATATATATATATATATATATATATATATATATATATATATATATCGGATACTCGTATTTCCATGTCCTTCGTGTCCTGTATCTTCGTTTCAGGTGACTTAGAGTTTAATGCAAGGGCTTCATCCAAAACCTGTGTTTTCATTGTAATAATATTGAAATAGAAGCAGTTAGCATATTAATTATCAATTGAAAATTTGATCGTGATGCGGACAATGAAGTAAATTAACTACAAGTAACAAGCCATAAAGATGTATTACAGATTATGAACCCATAATACAACACGTCTGTCAATTGTTGGAAGTGTGACATATCATAGCTTCAAAAATCAGTGCCTCGTGCTCTTCATGCAACCTCCATCTAAACCATATCCTAACATGGAGCTTATATCAATGACAATTCACTTTATTTTACCACCCTATAATTACATCATCCTTGTAAGAATCAGGGGATAGGAGCATGCATAAGTATTCATTTGATGATTGTGGTGGTCATTATTAATTTTGGAATGTAGTTTTCCCCTCTTTAGCTAGTATGTCAACTGTCTAGACCAAGTTATTTGAACATCCTTTTGTTTATAGCTAGGTAATTGAGAAGCAGATTTAATGCTGGTTATATGTCCATGATGGACTTTTAAAACATGAATAATTTTGTGTTTGCTCAATTTATATAAATGATAAAGAATATCCAAAAATAAGTGTAATCCATTTTTATAAATGATATATTCTTTGCCATCTCCAATCAAATAAAGATTACCATTAACAACATAAATTCCTCATGCATCTCAAAGGAATTTTCTTGCAAC
>ML826035.1:212472-237379 GCA_009831015.1 Picea engelmannii | reverse complement strand
TTGGGGGGGGGGGGGGTTGTTATTGGGTGGACATCTAAAGTTTTGCGAGTAAATGCCTTCTCCTTTGTCTTGGGGCTTTGTAACACCTTTTGATGTAAAGTTCCCTCATGTCCCAATTCCTACAAATTAGAGGGTCCCTCCTACTACTACTTATGAGATGCTTCCTTTTTCTTGGTTATCAAAACATCCATCCTATTGTTTATGGGATGGTCCCTCTTGCTCTTGGTTATCAAAACATCCCCCCTGCGTATGGGCTGAACCTATTCATGTTTATCCAAGAGTCCATCACCCTTTCCCACTAGTTCGATATAGCATTGAATAGAACAATATTTGAGTAGATCCTTTAGGAAGCTTTCATGCACAATCTTTGCATCAATTGTGTCCTCTTCTCTTTCCACTTAAATAAATGTGTGGTCTATGCTTCCATTTAATGGACAAGACAACCAAGTTAAACTCTATTGTTTTTTTGGCATGAACTACTTCATCATTCTTATGTATCTCAACATTTATCAATTTATGGCTGCACTAGATGTATCCTCTCATGAGCTTCAATCATAGAGGCTCGAAACAAGTCTTGCTGAAAATTTTGTATACATTTGCAATTTCACATTTGCATTTTTCCTTCAAGTAAGTGTAGGAAAGAAAGCCATGAAAGTAATCTTTTCATTCTAGCATCTACACTAAATACCCCCATTGTCACTTAATTTGTAGGAGTGAAATAGATTGTTGTTTCCCTAAACACCACCACCACTGCTTGGTTTTGGAAGAGTAGAATTGATTGTTGTTGTCCAAAATATCACCATCGCCAGTTGGTTTTGCTAGAGTGAAATATAATGTGGTTGCCCTAAATATTAGCATTGTCACTTGGTTTTGTGACAATGCAATCTGTTCTTTTGACATAGAGTAAAAGGCAATTTTTCATTGTGATGTAGATAAAGAAGCAATGCACTTTGTTGTCTTCATGCAAATTAAAATACAATGTAATGTGGCATTATGATATAGATTAAAAAACATTGCAATCTATCATTGCGAGCCATTCTGAGATTAAAAAATTCAAAAAAGGTCATTAGAGGGTTGTGGGTCTTAGTATTTGGCATATCATAATAAGACAGTTTATGGGATGTTGTAGGTCAGTGCTAAGAACTTTTCTGGTTGTCTTTTATTTTGGGGGCATAGCTCACTTCTAGGAACGTTTTATTTTTTCATTTTTTTGTAGGCACCAATGTATTCTCCTACTATTATACAAAAATAATATATAAATGTGAAACATGACATGGCAAGTGACATCAAGGTACTCAATTTTAGAATCAATGGTTTTATTCCATGTGGATCACTACTCTTGTCTATGTTAAAAACTCATGCATATATATTAGAAACACTTATCCTTTCAAACTCGCAAATACAAGTTGTAACATAAATAGAGAAAGTAGTAGCCATAAAATCATAGTTACAAGAAAAAATAATTTTATTATGGCTCCAAATTGCCACCCACTTCATTGTAGTGAGATTATATAAAATTTTATATTGTATGATTCAAAATATCAGGGCACGCTAACTCATATTCCATATCACATTCACATATTTAAATTTACAATGTGTCGTCAAAAATGTATTGGAAACAATCTAAGCATTCAACGAGTAAATGGAAAGTCACAAAAGGTTGTTTGTAGTGTGCCTTTACACATGGTGATGCTCTAATGTCTCATATTTTTGGTGAATGTTTGAATCTAGTGATTGCATATTTAGCCAATGTCTTGCCTTGAATATAAGTCAAATATTATAAAACTTCCATTCTAAAAAAACTCTCCATGTAATTAAGCCTCAAAGTATGCTTTCAGTCAACATTATAAATAATTTTATATCCATAAGTGGTCAAAAAGGAATGTCTAAAGCATTACCATATGGTAGATATTTGACAACCTTAATATTTTCGCTAATTGTATACATATTCTCTAAAACCTCAACATCACCTTTCTTCTAACCAATGTGTATGGACCAATTTGGTTGCACTTAAATCCATCCTTTCTAACTTGTTATTAGAAGAAATGAAGTTTTTCATTAGTTGCAATGGGTAGTAGGTGGGAACTTAAATCTCATTCTAGTGGATCATGAGAAGAAAGGTGCGATCATTACCAATTGACAAAATTCTATTCTATTTGAGTTCATACCACAACTCAAACACCATCATCATATTGAATTAAGGAATGGATCATATACTTGGAACAACAAATGGAAAGGAAATGTCTTTGTCATGGAGCACCTTGACGGAATTGTCCTTGGTGAAACTAGGGCATTCTTAAATCTTACAACATTAAAAAAGAAAGGATATTCCTTTTACACTTGAATAGTGATTTTATCACATTCACATGGAATCTAAAAGTCAGGAATGCTTAACTAATGATCTCTCAAAAAGAACAAAGATGATTATCATTTTAAGGTAACTTTAGAATCTTAAAAAACACCTAAAACATTGCAATCTCAAAACCTGATTCAGATGAAATCAGTACAAAAGATAAGAAATTGTATGGAAACTAGTAAATGATTGTCTTAAGGAAGGAAGTAGTATTTCAGATTTACTTCATAAATTTGCCTCAGAGATATTCCCACAATGGAATCACAAAATTTATAAGGTGGTAATTCTGTGATTAAAGGAAAATATTTTATTTGTAGGGAGACAATGCCAAACGGGAAGATACTTTCATTTTTTCTCCTCGTCAATTGTGTGATAAAGAATTATACTTTCGTTTTTTGTCTATGTCAATTGTGTGATAAAGAATTATACTTTCATTTTTTCTCCTTGTCAATTGTGTGATAAAGAATTATACTTTCATTTTTTCTCCTTGTCAATTGTGTCAAAGAATTATAGTAATTTATGAGTGTCTAAACTCCCTACATTTTAGTTAAATTATTGACTAGGGAGTGTAAGCTTGTGAAGGATTGTGCATTATTTATGCAATCTTAAAGGTTTCTAATGTTGTTGAATTAATTGTTCGCGGTTAATTCTAAATATTATAAACTAAATGTTGTTAAATGCAATGAATATAACTAGCTTATCTTAGCAAGGGTTCAATTGTTATGTAGCTTGAGGCATCCAATGCAATATTGCAAAAAAGGAATCTGAATGTTTAGGAAAATAAACTAAATTCCACTACAAATAAAGTTGACTCCTTCCACCAACCATATGGTTACGACGTATTGTGAAATAATCTTTAATAGAACTAGATGAACAATCTAACTATTAAAATTAATATACCATGATTCCTTAGCCATCCATGGACATGAAATGTCAAATTGAGGGATTGTAAAACACACCGCTACAAAAACTAAATGCAAATAAAAAATATATATAAAGAGGTGTGTTCAACAACATACCCTCTTCAAGTGGGTTGTGACTTAAAGGGAACTGATGAACCCCTGTAGTTGGATTTATGTTAACATGGGAAAGATAAACTATATTCGTCAACTTTCTTGCATTAGATCTTTATCATTTTGACAAGTTGATAAGGAAACAAACTCTTGGACACACTATCCTCCATTAGTTGAATTGATGAGCTATCATAGATGATTCACAGGTCCATCTTCCTTTTTTATCAGCAAAATATATGGGCTACCATAGAGGATTCATAGGTCCATCTTCCTCTTTGACCAATGAAATAGATGGGCTACTACAAATCGTAAGGTCCATCCTCCTCCCTAATTGGGCTATAAAACAACTTGAAAGAGTGTATTCATAGGCCCATTGTTATTAATAGTTGGGTTGAGACAATGGTTCAAATCCACAAGCCCTATCTATGTTCCATGGATGCCACTTGTCGTATAATATTTTAACTAATTTTATGAGTGTATCATGGGTTGCAAAATTGTAAGGATTCTGTAGTTTATTCATCCATTTGATCGATAGCTTGAAAAATATGCATAGGTGCTAATGAAATGCATTCAATGATAATGAAATAAGTAAATTATCATTCTACAACAAATGCTAGCAAGTAGAGATATCAAACATATCTCATTAGCAGACTTATTCCTAACACACATTTATTAGAATTCTTGAAAACCTAAACATTTAATGCAAAACCCCTAAAATACTAGCAAAAGAATCATTTGCAAGTAATTGATCAACAAATTGCTCATGGATATAAAACTTTATTAACACTAGAGAAATTTTGAGGTTTAAAATGGGCCACCTAAGCACAATAATAAAATAAGAGTTATGAATTTTCAAAGGGAAAGAAAGAAAACTATTTTTTTTTTATCATATTTTCAACTTATCTCCTTATCGGTTTACTCAAATTTCAAGTGTAAGCACTTCTTGGATGCAATATTAAATTCCACATCCAACAAGTACCCACTTTGCATGCTTTCAACAATTCCACAGTCACAGATAAATTGAAAATACATGAAAAAATGTGTTTTCATGTATTTATAATTTGGTTGTGAAATTAAATTTTGCACCCAACAAGTGCCTATATTTGAAATTCGAGTAAACATTTTTTCCCCCAAAAAATGTAATTTTATTTATAAGAACAAAATAAGAATACATCAGATGCTTGAAACATTCCAAAAATATTTTATAGTCTGTGATAAGTCTAGATAATTCATATTCTTCTCCACCACGCTCTGTATATTGTAGCCCAAAATTAACATAATTTTTTTCAACAACTCAAAATAAATTTTCTTTTGTAAACTCAAACACAAAAATTATATAAAGTATTGTTCGTCTCTTATTTGTCTGTCGATATATCTTCACAAATTTATACATGAAAATGAAACTAGAAAATGGCTTTAGAGCGAAGGATCATGAGCATATTCATAAAAAATCCCCTCCTGATGTTCTATGACCAACCAGGTTCCATGATCCAACCTTGTTCCATATTTTGAAAGACCATCTGCTATCTTGTTCTTGTCCTTGTAGATGTGTGAAAAAAATACGTGAGAAAAATGGTAGTAGTGACTATATATCATTATGTAGAGGGCTCTAATGTAAATTTCAACATTACAATTTCATTTCTTATCCATTGAATTACTAGCAAAAAGTCCCCAAAGATTTGAATGTGTGAGACTCAAAACCAATTTGAGAGACATTAACTCACGATAATTATTTGTTTCCCAAGCTTTGAATGAAATGCTATGTGTTAGAGTTATAAACAAAATTCCTCCTGCTCCACCCCTATGGGGGGTCTACTATGAAGCACTATAAAAGTATGTCCATAGAATGTTCTTACTAATTTCCTCTTCCATGGAGATATGAGTATTTTTTCTATCCTGAATTTTTTGGTATGCATTTAGAATGTTTAGTGCTTGGAAAACACATTTTAAATTTTTGTCCAGCTAAACTCCCTACGCAATGTTTAAGGGGAGGGATCTCATACTCTGTTTATCCTTGTGATCACACCACATCCTAAAGGCTTCTTCAATGTTTCCACCTACTTGGATATTTTGATACCCTATCATCCTTTCCACTTCCTTCTAGATTTTCTCTGTAAATCTGTAAGTCATGATGATATGTGCATTTTCTTCTTTTGCTTGTTGGAATAGGTTGCACCAGCCAGGTGTTGAGGTCATTTCCTACGTCCAAAAATTTCCCTCCCCTTTTCTAATTTCCCGATTTCGTTTCATCCTTTCTTTTCCCCCTTTTACACTTACCCATTTTTCCCTCTTTGTTTTTCCCTCTTACTACCCCTTTCTAGTTCTAACACTTGGTCACATTTTAGACTGCAAGTTTCCGTGTTGGCGGACTTAATTTTTCTCACCTCCATCTACAACTTCATTTCACGAGTCCGATCGACCGCCGTGTTGTTGCATACTTAGCCGATTTTACGATCACGGGTTCTCGGGTTGACAGGATCAAACTTTCATGTTCATGTGTTATGTGATAGACATATTGCACCACAGAGTTCCATGATCTACATTTCGATCCTTTGACTCCCATGAAACTGTCTAAGTGTCATTCTTCCTAACATGAACCCGTCCGACCATCGCCTTGTCCCACACTTAGCCATTTTCACGCCTCTTACCATCACATGCTCTCGGGTTCGCGGGTTCCCAGGTTTACAAAAAATCTCAAGTCACATATTGCCCCCGCCACCCTCGCGCCTTTCCCAATGGACATTTACTATGCTTTTAATGCTAATAACTTACCATACAGGTTCGAAGGGATGGCCATTAATTAGCTAAAGGCTTGAGGAGACCTCTTATTAAAGTGCATTAAACAGGATTTACAGAGGATCACATTATCTCCCACCAGCGTTCATTCGTAACATAATTTGGAGCAAGTGAACGTCTTCATTGACTTATGGAAGCAAGTTGGCAACAGTTTTGTGGAGATACACTAAATATTTTTGGATGTGAAGATCAGAGTTTTTGGTCCAGGGCATATTCCTATTATTCATCCTCTTCTGCCCAGAAGGAAATAATCTGGACGTCTGGAATTGTGTGCTAGAAGTTTTTTATTGCAAGGAGTTGGTTGCCTAGTGCACTGAGAGATACATTCCAAGCCAGCGGATCATCCAGTTGCGAGATCATCCCCTTGTCTCTCTGCCACCTCAGGTTTTCCGTAATATGTTGAGGCTCCTTGAGCCAACGCTCACCTTCAGAGGTGAAGATTGCAAGGAGTTATTAAGAAAGCATGAAAATGGACTCAACCTCTTACCTGAATTCCTGGAGAACCCAACGGTCGTCCCCAAGGATATCACAAGATCGTAGGTTGGCACATTCAAAAATCCCTTTCAGGAAATTGCATGGGTTTTTACAAGAATAACAGGATAGGAGACCACGACCAACATATCCCGGATGATTCTTTACATTCTTTATTTTACAGTCAAGGAACATGCCATCTTCGACTGGGGTAAGTTGATTTACATTGAAATATCTTCCCAGTTGGTGCAATACAGAAAGATAAGAATTTTTTTATGTCATCTTAGTTGGTCTTTGTGATGGCACATTGTTGTCAATTCCTGAGATTATCTATCTGCAAGAAGGTAAACTGTGAGTTCGACCCATTAACCTTATGGTATCAATCATTGTGGAGGCACAAGGCCTCCCAACACTTTTATGAAGTCTTTAATGATTTTGTCTCAGTTTTCAAAGAATTGTTGTTTGGAAAAAACGCTCCACGGATGTCTGACCAGGCGAGTAAATTCTTGCATAGGAAGGGGACACTAGAAAAAATGGAAAATTATAACGTTATAAGGATTTTTGGATCCAAAGAAAATCCTTCATTCCTTCCATGTCACTTGACAGAATGTTTGTTTTTGAAAAGAGTAAAAAGCAATTCATACCTCTGCCTTGGAAAGTCGTGGATTTCATATTCAGGAATAAGAACAAGATTAACGAATTTGTGGGCCACTTCCACAACCTCAATTTGAAATATGCTGAAAAAGTAAAAGGGTTCGACCCTAATGGTATTTTTGTAGAACACTTTTTGGCTGTTAGTTTAAGGAATTCTTTCATTAACACTATCCTGAATGAAGATGGAGATAATGCCTCAAGCAGTCCTGCTCATGACACCGACAACCTGGAGACAATACTCAGCACCAATGAGAAGTACAAGTAGAGAGGAAAAGGTTCGGGTGAGAAAAGTGTTGAATCCCCAAGTGTCATGCCCAAGAGTACAACATCTCGGAGAAGCGCTCCAACGGCCTACCCAAGTAAGAAATTCACACACAGTTCTTCAGGCGAAGGAGGAGATAAGAACCCTCCCTCTGGAAAAATTGAAAGTTCTCATAAACTTCCCGTGAGGAAGAAACGAAAAAACATTATGCGAGAAGAAAAGAGGAGGATCTCCCTTCCCTGAATTGAATAAAGCAACTAAATGCATGCTGGAAAGAAAAGGTAAAAAACCTGAATTGTATCGTTCAAGCATGTAGCCAGGCCATAACTAGAAGAGAGGAATTATTCAAGAAGCTAATTGAGATAGATATAGTTGGCAGCACCAATGAAGTCCAAGACTCGAAATTGATGCTCAACTCATTGTTTTTAACCAAACAAGCATTTGATGAATAGGTTGAGATCTTTAAAGGGTTGTCATTTGAAAATTCTATGGCATTCTTGAATATGTTGAAGATGACATGGAAAACTGGCTAGTTGATTATTCGATTAAAAACCAAGATATTGAAGAAGCATTGTGAAACATCTCTATTGATCTAAGGGACTTGGAAGGTGAGCTCTTCAATATAAAAATCCGGCATGAAATCAATGTGGCGCCCATGAGGAGCTACATCGAGAAGTGGTTCAAAAGGGTTGTCGACAAGCTTACCAATGAAGGGCAAAGGACGGTTGAGGCAGTTCCCATAACCGCCGAGGAAATCCATAAAAGGACATCAGCAACAAGCAAATGACAAATCATGATATACCATCATAGTAAGTTCATATTAATCAAATCTTTCTGTCTTTATCAAGCTCTTCATCCAATTACTCCACCTCTTTAAATAGAAAGGTTTAACCGAAGACTGATATTTTCATTTTTATTCTTACCAGGTCTCGCTATCTTCCGCTGCCCACTTTCTTCTTTCTAAGAACTTCATTCTTATACATATTTTCTTTATGGTCCCGGGAGCCCCAATCCCAATCATTATGACAAACACATTTTAATTTCAAAGAATATGTATTGAACTATATATTTTTTAGAAATTCCAAGAGAACTATTTTGGGAACAATCTCGACAATACTTTGTAACCCATTCTTTCTGAATATAAAGTATTTGAGGTTGATCTATCGTTATCTTCATTTGAGCTACCCATGTATCACTCTTTCAAAGTTCTCTTATGCATGCACATTATTTTCTTTTAATTTTTATGTGATCAAAAATATTTAGCCCTAGTATGATGGATGTGAGGAATTTTTTTTATTTGCTTTAAATGTATGAATGTGTGTGTTTCATGGTCCATTCTTGGGAATTCTCTTTTTAAAAAGAAAATAAAAATATTTTTCGTTTTATGTTATATCTATTTCATTTCTTGACGGACTTCTCACAAAAGTCCCATGGTTTGTAAATCTCGGATAGAGGAGTACCACCTCTATAAAAACACAGGAGGATTCACATCCTCGTGAGGTTTCTGTTTCGGTCTTGATAGATTCAAGCATCAACACCAGGTCCAACAAAAGTTCTTTTTTGTATAATATCCCAAGTATGTTCTCTATTATTTAATAACAACCACATGAATATTTTGGGTTTTGAAAGGCTCTTTAGTTTCCATATGACTTTCCACATGTAGATCCTCCCTTCCCTCATCATTAAGATATTTATATCCTATTTTTGGTAAATATACCCCTGATGGATTTAGAGACCAGACCGATTCATCATCCTCCTCTTTGATTTTGAGATTGTTATCTTTTAAAAATTATGTCTACCTCTTCCATTCCCTCCAAGAGGTACACAAATGGTGCCAAATGGTTCTCCTGGGCCAATTCACAACTTGTCTTACCCACTTGCCAAAGCAACCAATTTCCAATCAAATGAAAAAATGAGATGATTGTTTTCCACATAATTAAATCATGGTGAACTCATTTTATATGATTCATAATCCATTCCTCCATGGATTCCATAATTATATATTTGGCTTTAACAATCTACACTCACAACCTATTTCCTTGGATTAACCTCCAAACATTTCTCGTTGCAAGGGCTTTTGAAAGGAAAAATGGGTTCTTTAGGCCCCAACTGCCTTTTTCTTTTGGTAGTGCTAGCTTCTCCCATGAAGCCAAAGAAAAACCTTTTTTATATTGTTTCTAAAACCTTAGGAATCTTTAACATAACTTCCTTATAATTTTTATAACTCCTTTAGGAATCCATGCAAGCAACGTCCAATATATTTAAATTGCTTCCAAGACAACTTTGATCATAACCAAATGTAACCCTTGGGAAATCAACCTTTTAAACCATGTATTAAGATTAATTTCCACCTTGGCCATCAACCATTTCCAATCATTTTTTTTATACACATTTGGCTTCAACTAAAAACCTAAGTATTTCATACCAACATCTAAGTCTACCAATTGGTAGGAAAACATTTGTGTAATGAAAATATTCTCCTACTCATAAATACCCCATAGAGAGATTGTTGATTTTTGTAGTCTTATTTTCATACTTGTTGCCTTACATAATAAATCCATGATATCTCTAAACTTCTCAATATCCCATCTAGATCCCTCATAGAAAATGAGTATGTCATCAAAGAGTAAGTGAGTAACATTGCATGAAGGATAAGGACTCCTTTGAAACTACCATTTTCAGAAGCCTCCTTTAACAACTTGCTCAAACCTTTAGAACTTAAAAGAAAATGGATAGGGGATAAGGGACACCCGTATATAAGGAATATTATTGGCCTGAAGAAAGGAGAAGTAATGTAGAAGTAATGTAAGAATCCAGATGTGTGAGGATGAGTCTAAGATATAACTCTCTTACCTTGTCATATGTTTTGGATAGATCCACTTTTACCATCATCGATCTTTGATTCTTGAATTTTATTTAATGGAGTCCTTCTTGAGCGATGCCTACTACCTCATGAATTTTTCTTCCCTCTAAAATTCCAAACTGTTTATCTAAAATTTTCCCTAATAGGATCCAAGGATCCCTTTTAGTATTCTTGTTATTACCTTGGAGATGATTTTGTATATACAATTGCATAATGAAATTGACCTTATTTTTCAAAGGATATTGAGTTATCATCCTTGGGAATCAGAGAAAGAAAAGTTGTGTTGAAATATCTAACCATTTTTCTATAGTTCTCATTACCTCTACTACCCTCCTTAAATCTTCTCCAATAAAATCAAAGCATCCTAGAAAAAATCCCATGGGGAGGATTTCAAGCCCTGTATTTTTGTCCTTCTGGAAATTTTGAAGATTACAAAACAACTATTCTTTCCAAACCTCCTCCATTTGAAGTAAAAGCAACACCAAAGCTAGAATTCAAACAACTTAATGCTCTATAATCACTTGCCTTGTGGTTTAACACCCATGGATCTTCCAAATCTAACCTTTCAAAAATATCCACAAGTTCATTGTGTTAGAATTTAAGGCATTTGGGAGATATTCCACCTAGACCAATTACCCCCTTCTTTGATATGACACCTTCCACTATATGGTGTTCTAATAGAGCTTGTTCCATTTCACCAATGATGGAAATAGTCTCTACTTCCAACAGTGTTGACCCCAATTGTGGATACCTATGTGGATCCAACGTGTCAATAGGAGAGTGGATTGTTGGACTAGACCATATTTTTTGGCCCTCTAGTGGATCCTCTGAGCAATCTAACACTTCTTCCACTAGGATCAGCATATATGCAACAAGCTCCCTTACCTCAAAAAATAGGATAAAAAAATAGTTTTTTTCTTTCCCTCCAAAACTGTTTACCCTTATGGTTGACATCATCATATTGAATCCTATTGATTCTTTTAAAGTTGATGTCAGTAGCACATTTTTTTGTTCTAAGGCCCATTTCTTACCTCAAAATTTTTCTAATGTTAATTAATTAGGTCTATCCTAAGCGATTATGGGATGGAGTGTTATCCTTGTTGAACTTATGCTTATACAGAGGGGGGGTGAATCGGTATAAGACACTTTTTACTTTAAATAAACATTCATAAATCATTCAGTAACTTTAAAATAGTAAATGCATGTACACTCAAATCACAATATATAGAGTTTAATTTGGAAACACTTGTGGGAGAAAACCATAAACACTTATCTTTATAAATGTTTGTAGGCACCAACCTACTGTTACAAATCTTGTAGGCGCCAACCTACTAGAGACACCAATCTCTTCAACTGAGCACCAAATTAGCAAAATATTATGTAGGCACCAACCGACTAAAGACACCAATCTCCTCAGTTGAGCACCATCTCAGTAAGACCTGTATATGTACCAATCTAAGATCTTCATACACATATTACTTTTGACTTCATCTGCATGCTTCATACCTCATGTATTTCACATCATCATACCCTTAACTTTCATGCTTCAGTGCCTCTCTTTGTTTCATATCCCAGACATACCCTAGTTATATTTAGCCTTCAAGCCCTAACAAACCTAATAGCATCATTCTCATAATATAATTCTAGACTACAGCATCACAACCTCAAAATAGCTCACTTTGTAGTATCATGGACCTTAGTCCTTCATAATGCACCCTTAAAACTCCAAGAAAACTCCTCTTGCACCTTTGGACCCCAAGAATATTCCCCAACTCCTCTTGCACACCTTAGATATCTTCTACGCACATGCACTTGCTCTTCTTGCTTGGATTCTCTTCAAATGCACACATCTTTCATTTATTTATAACATTTATACATTCACTTATGGGGCTGACTTGTAAAATTGGTTGGGTTGATGTGTACTTTCTAGGTGGGTCGACCTGACATAATATTTCATATCTCCTCATTCCTATGGAGTAAGAGGGAGTGTCATATATCGTTGGAAAGGTTTCAGAATAAAATTTTGAATCATATATCTTATGCTCCCATTTGAGTAAGGTTCTCAAAGTAAAAAGGCCTTCAAATATATGGTATCCAAACTGAGCATCAAAAATCCAAAATCAATATTTCCAACAATATCCATGTTACAATATTTATCTTGGACATCTATTGTCTCCCCTTGTCTTTGAAATCAATGAAAACAATATTTCCAACAATATCCCCTTTTGTCATTGATGGAAAACCTTATCCAATTCTATAATACTCCCCTTTTTTGCAACTTCTCCACCTTTGACAGCAATGGAAAAGGGTTTCTCCCCCCGAGCTTGTGCTTCCCTTTACTAATGAGATGATAGGGATATCACTCCCAACTTCTGTCTGAGATATTCAAATGTGTCTCTGGGAAGGGGTTTACCAAAAATATGTGCAACGTGTTCTTTGGTGGCAATGTATTCCATCTTGACACTTTGATTGGCTACTAGTTCTCTTAAGAAGTGGTACTTGATGAGAATATGCTTCATCTTTCAGTGCATAACAAGATTCTTTGAAATTTTTATTGTACTTGTGTTGTCACAAATGATTGAAAATTGTTGATCATATTCTACCTTGATATCCTTTAGTTCCTACTTCATCCAGGGAACTTGTGTGCAACATGTTGTTGCTGAAATATATTCGGCTTCTATTGTGGATAGAGAGATTGAAGTTTGCTTCTTTCTCAACCATGATACTAGATAATTTCCTAGAAATAATTCTCCTCCACTGGTACTTTTATTTTCATCAATACTTCCTGCCCATTCTACATCTTTATATGTTGTTAGAGTGAAATCCTTACTTCTTGAATACCATAATCCAAAGTCCATTGTGCCCTTCAGATATCTGAATATTCTTTTTACTGCTTGCACATGTGTCTCCTTTGGTGCAGATTGAAATATTGTAACCTATCATATTGCGTACACGATGTCTAGCCTTGATTTCGTCACATATAGTAGGTTTCCAATCATTGACCTGTATGGTGTTTGATTTGATTCTAGAGATTCATAATATTTGTTCAACTTACATCCTATGATCATGGGTGTAGTGATAGGTGCATTGTGTTCCATTTTGAATTTCTTCAACATTTCCTTGATATATTTGGTCTAAGAAATGTATATTTCTTTCCTGGATTGATAATATGCAACCGTAGAAAGAATGAATCGGTATAAGATACTTTTTACTTTAAATGAATATTCATAACTCATTCATTAACTTTAGAACAATAAATGCATGTACACTCAAATCACACTACACAAAGTTTAATTTGGAAAACCTTGTGGGAGAAAACCATAAAAAAATATCTTTATAAATGTTGGTAGGCACCAACCTATTGTTACAAATCTTGTAGGCACCAACCTACTAGAGACACCAATCTTTTCAACTGAGCACCAACTAAGAAAAATATTATGTAGGCACCAACCTATTTGAGACACCAATCTCCTTAGTCAAGCACCAACTCAATAAGAAATGTATAGGTACCAATCTAAGATATTCATACACATATTACTTTTAAATTCACCTGCATGCTTCATACCTCATGTATTTCACAACATCATCATACCCTTAACTTTCATGCTCTGGTGTCTCTTTGTGTTTCATATCCCAGACCTAGCTTCAAACCCTAGTTAGATTTAGCGCTCATGCCCTAACGAACCACATAACATCATTCTCAGAGTATAATTCCATACTACGACATCACAACCTCAAAATAGAGAACTTTGCAGTATCGTAGACCTTAGTCCTTCATTGCACACCCTTAAAACTCCACTTGCACCTTTAGACCCCAAGAATATTCCCCATATCCTCTTGCACACCTCAGATCTCTTCTGCACACTTGTAATTTCTCTTCTTGATCGAATGCTCTTCAAATTCACACATATATCATGTATTTATAACATTTATGCATTCACTTATTGGGTTGGCTTGTAAAATTGGTTCAGTCAATGGGTACTTTATGGCTCTTCCGACCTAACATAATCTTTCATATATCCTCATTCCTATGGAGTTAGAAGGAGTTCCATATACCGTTGGAAAGGTCTTGGAATAAAATTTTCAATCATATATCGTATGATCCCATTTGAGGTAGGTCCTCAAAGTAAAAATTCCTTCAAAGATATGGTATCCAAAGTGAGCATAAAAAATAAAATTAAAAAACAATATTTTCAACAATCTCCATCTTGAAATCTTTATCTTGGACATCTATAGTCTCTGCCTGTCTTTGACATCAATGAGAAAAATATTTCCAACAATATCCCCCTTTGTCATTGATGGAAAACCTAAGTCAATTTTGCAATACTGACCCTGTTTGGAACTTCTCCACCTTTGATATCAATGGAAAAGGGTATATCCACTTGAACTTGTGCTTCCCTTTATTGATGAGATAAAAGGGATATCACTCCCAAATTTTTCTGAGATATTCAAATGTGTCTCTAGGAAGTGGTTTCCTAAAAATATTTGCAACATGTTCTTTGGTGGAAATGTATTCCATCTTGCACTTTGCTTGGCTACTTGTTCTCTTATGAAGTTGTACTTGATGGGTATATGCTTTGTCTTTCAATGCATAATAGAATTATTTGAAATGTTGATTGCACGTGTTGTCATAGATGATTGACATTGGTTTATAATATTCTTCCTTGATATCCTTCAGTGCCTACTTCATCCATAGAACTTGTGTGCAACATGTTGCTATTGAAATATATTCAGATTTTGTTTTGGATAAAGAGATTGAAGTTTGCTTCTTGCTCAACCATGATACTAGACAATTGCCTAGAAATAATTATCCTCCACTGGTACTTTTATTTTCATCAATACTTCCTTCCCAATCTACATCCGTATATGTAGTTAGAGTGAAGTCCTTACTTATTGAATACAATGACAATTTCCTAGAAAGAATTCTCCTCCACCAGTACTTTTCTTGTCATCAATACTTCCTTCCAAATTTCCATTTGTATATGTTGTTAGAGTGAAGTCCTTACTTATTGAATACCATAAGCCAAAGTCTAATGTTCCCTTTAGATATCTGAATATTCGTTTTACTGCTTTCACATGTGTCTCCTTTGGTGCAGATTGAAATCTTGTAACCAATCATGATGTTTGCATGATGTTTGGCCTTGATGTTGTCACATAGAGTAGGTTTCCAACCATTGACCTGTATAGTATTTGATTTTCTTCTAGAGATTCATAATCGTTTCTCAACGTATATCATGTGATCATGGGTGTAGTGATAGGTGCACAGTATTCCATTTTGAATTTCTTCAACACTTCATTGATATATTTGGTCTGAGAAATGTATATGCCTTTGTTGGATTGAGAAATTTGCAACCTTAGAAAGAATGAATCGGTATAAGATAATTTTTATTTTAAATGAACATTCATAAATCATTCATTAACTTTAAAACAATAAATGCATGTACACTCAAATCACAGTACACAAAGTTTAATTTGGAAACCCTTGTGGGAGAAAACCATAAAAAATTATCTTTATAAATGTTTGTAGGCACCAACCTACTAGAGACACCAATCTCTTCAACTGAGCACCAACTTAGAAAAATATTATATGTAGGCACCAACCTCCTAGAGACACCAATCTCCTCAATTAAGCATCAACTCAATATGACCTATATAGGTACCAATCTAATATCTTCATACACATATTACTTCTGACTTCACCTACATGCTTCATACCTCATGTATTTCACAACATCATTGTACCCTTAACTTTCATGCTCCAATGCCTCTCTTTCTTTCATATCCTAGACATAGCTTCAAACCCTAGTTATATTTCGCCTTCATGACTTAACAAACCTGATAACATCATTCTCAAAATATAATTCCATACTACATCATCACAACCTCAAAATAGCACACTTTGTAGTATCATAGACCTTAGTCCTTCATAGTGCACCCTTAAAACTCCAAGAAAACTCTTCTTGCACCTTTAGACCCCAAGAATATTCCCCAGCTCCTCTTGCACACCTCATATCTCTTATGCACACTTTTACTTTCTCTTCTTGCTCGGATTCTCTTCAAATTCACACATATATCATGTATTTATAGCAATTTCTACATTCAATTATAGTGTCGATTTGTAAAATTGGTTGAGCCGACATGTACTTTCTGGTTGGGTCGGCTTGAAAGAATATTTCATATATCCTCATTCCTATGGAGTTAGAGGGAGTGTCATATACCGTTGGAAAAGCCTTGGAATAAAATTTTCAACCATATATCTTATGCTCCCATTTGAGATATGTCCTCAAATTAAAAATTCCTTCAAAGATAGGGTATCCAAACTGAGCATCAAAAATCCAAAAACATAATTTCCAACAATCCCCATCTTGTGATCTTTATCTTGGACATTTATAGTCTCCCCCTATCTTTGAAATCAATGAAAAAAATATTTCCAACAATCTCCCCCTTTTTCATTTAAGGAAAACCTTAGTCAATTATGTAAAACTCCCCTTGTTTGCAACTTCTCCACCTTTGAAATCAATCACAAAGGGTTTCTCCTCCTAAGCTTGTGCTTTGCTTTACTGATGAGATGAGAGGTATATCACTCCTAGCTTCTATCTGAGATATTCAAATGTGTCTCTGGGAAGGGTTTTACTAAAAATATATGCAACATGTTCTTTGGGGGCAATTTATTCCATCTTGACACTTTACTCGACTACCTGTTCTATCAGGAAGTGGTACTTGATGGGAATATGCTTCGTCTTTGAGTGCATAACAAGATTCTTTGAAATGTTGATTGCACTTGTGTTGTCACAGATGATTGACATTGGTTGATCATTTTCTACCTTGATATCCTTCAGTGCCTACTTCATCCAGAGAACTTGTGTGCAATATGTTGCTGCTAAAATATATTTGGATTCTGTTGTGGATAGAGAGATTGAAGTTTGTTTCTTGCTCAACCATAATACTAGAAAATTGCCTATAAATAATTATCCTGCACTAGTACTTTTCTTATCATCAATACTTCATGCCCAATTTGCATCTTTATATGTTGTTAGAGTGAAGTCCTTACATGTTGAATACCATAATGTAAATTCCAATGTTCCCTACAGATGTTTGAATATTCTTTTTGTTGCTTGCACATGCATCTCCTTTGGTGCAAATTCAAATCTTGTAACCAATCCTACTTCCTACATGATGTTTTGGCCTTGATGTCGTCACATATAGTAGGTTTCCAATCATTGACCTGTGTAGTGTTTGATTTTCATCTGGAGATTCATAATCTTTGCTCAAGTTGTATCCTGTGATCATGGGTGTAGTGATAGTTGCACAGTCTTCCATTCTAAATTTCTTGAGCATTTACTTGATATATTTGGTCTGATAAATGTATATGCCTTTGCTGGATTGAGAAATCTGTAACCATAGAAAGATTGAAAATCCACCAAGCATGTGTTAGAATTTTTTGCTCGTTTAACCATAGATAATATCACAATATTGTCACCCAACCATAGGCACACAACCACCCCTGAGCATCATAACTCTTGACAAATATAATGATTATGGAAGAAACACTAGACCCAAAATATAACCAAGAGAGAGAGAGAGAGAATGCACCTTTCTCCTAAGGTATCGCACCAAGCAGAAAGTCCCAAACCACAAACAAAGACCAGTACCTAGTTGCAGTCATTGCAACTACACTCTTCTTCTAGACTTGTGCACCATTTTCTTGAGTGTGAGTGTGTTACCAAATGAGCTCAAGTGCCTTCTATTTATACTAATTTGGCCAGGTGAACATGTGTCTCTTCAAGCAGGGTTGACCTGTCTTTTTCTGCATATAATATTTCAATATTACTTATTCTACTGAGCCGACTTGTCTTCCAAGGTTTTCACACATCTGTTTAGGTTTTCTCTTGCTTCCATAATATTCTATTTTAGTCAAAGGTTTATCCATGGAGGTTAATACCTCCCGTAGCTACCAAAACATCAACACTCCCTCTTATATAGGGAGGTATTTAACCATCATGTTCCCTTTCAGTATTCATAGCCTTGCTCGCTATGCCATGATCCTCTCATCATGGTTACACAGACCATGCTACTGGTAGCATCATTACGTCACACATGGATACACCCATGTGGAACTGTCAATATCGTCTAGGGGCCACAACCTGCTAAAGAACACTAGAGATACACCTCATAGTGTGTGTTACCATCATCTTCATGGGATTCACCTACATGACATGCTCACCCATGTCATGAGTAACATCATTACTATCATCATTATCCATCCATCTCACATGGCATAAGACCTACATGGTCTTGCAGACCAGTAACATCACCAGAGCTACACAGGATATCTCATGATCACTAAGATATTACGAGAAACACAATCACATCCATACAGTTTCTCGACTATGCCACTAGCATAGCATACTATCTCACTGGTGTAGAAACAACTCGAGATACCAGACCATCTCACTGGAGTAGCCTACAACTCGACATAAAGCCTAGAAATCAACATGAAGCCTACAACTCAGTATGAATCCTACAACTCAGGACAAGGCCTACAACTCGACATGAATCCTACAACTCAACACGAAGCCTACAACTCAGAACGAAGTCCTACAAATTAGCATGAAGGTCTACAACTCAGCACAAAGGCATACAAGATCCTTGTTTTCGAATTTTGCCATCAACTCCCTTTAACTGAGAGAATCCTCTAACCACGCTTCTATCTGCTACATGTCCCTATGCATCCTGCAAAGTGTCACGAAACCTTTCTTCTTCTTGATCACTGAATCCCTCTTAATTTTGACTCCCTTTGAGTCCTTTCAAGTCTTTCTTTTTTGTGGTAACCTTCCTGGAATACATAGGATAACCTACCCGAAATGGAAAAAAAATAAGAGAAAAAGTATTTCCAATATAATAGCATTTTATATAAGAGAATATCAATTTCATGGTAATTCATTATAGCATTACGAAGGTGTCATGCCTGAGAACAAGAACAAGAAATATCTCCCAAAGGAGATGTTAGTTCATATTGAAATTAAGTGCAATAAGCATTTATATTAATAGTGCATGGTACAAAGTATTCATTTGTTCCTAGCATTAATAAAATCTAAAGAATTTCAATACTTAAGAAACAATAAAAATATCAAACCTGATATGAAAACCCAGAGTCTGGCTATTGTTACGCTTGAGTTGTTTTTCTTTTGAGGCATGTTTTCCAACCTAGAGACTGTGGTGTTCCTTTGAATGTATTAGATATGAGATCTTTTTGTCTCTGTGATTGCTTCTTGGACAAAGATCCCTTCTCTTTCCAGAGTTTTAGATCTGTGGTAGTTGTTTTTTATTGTTTCTCTTATTCCATGTTCATGTGCTTGGAAGCTCCAAAAATCAAACCCTTCATCCTTTGACGCCTGCACTTCAGTCTGTGGTTCCATAATTTTGCCTTTTGTTATTTGCAAGGATGATTTCAATCCTTGTTTTCGATTCCCTACCAAGAGACCATGTTTATGTTGCACCACTCTGATTTCATGGAGGAAGTCATGACTGTCTTTGAATTTGACCTTGACCATTCTTTTGACTTTGACCCAAAATTCAACTTTGACATTTTTTATGGTTGAGGGCACCAAGAGATGTGTTGGGTTAGGGAGCACTAGGATAACCAAAAATTAGTCCCAATACTTCACATAAACTTTCATTGCAACTAGTATTGCAATTGGTGTTGGCAGTGCAACTAGTGTTGCAATTGACACTACAACTGGTGTTGCAAATGGAACTGTAACTGGCACTGCAACTGGCACAACAAATGGTGTTGCAACTAGCACTACAACTAGTTTTGCAACTGACACTACAACTAGTGTTGCAATTGACATTGTAACTGGTGTTGCAACTGGCACTGTAATTGGTGTTGCAACTTGCATTGGAAGTAATGTTGCAACTAGCACTACAACTGGAAAAAAGGAACTGGCTCGAAGGAAATGGAACTGAAACTGCAATTGTGCTACAACAAGCTTGACAGAGAGTTGTGGATCTACCTTCCAGTGGTTAGACTGTTCCAAAGGTGGTGTGGGCCCATAACCTGTTAGAATGTTGCGCTCATTTAACCATAAACAATATCACAATATTTTCACCCAACCATAGGCACGTAGCCACCCCCAAGCACTATAACCCTTGATAGATAGAATGATTATGGAAGCAACACTAGACCCAACAAACAACCAAGAGAGAGAGAGAGAGAGAGAGAGAGAGAGAGAGAGAGAGAGAGAGAGAGAGAGCACATTTCTCCTAAGGTAGTGCACCAAGAAGAAAGTCCCAAACCACATACCAAGACTAGTACCCAGTTGTAGTCATTGCAGCTGCACTCTTCATCTAGACTTGCGCTTCAATTTGTTGAGTGTGAGTGTGTTACCAAATGAGCTCAAGCACCTTCTATTTGTATTAATATGTCCATGTGAACAACGTCTCTTCAAGCAGGGCTGACCTGTCCTTTTCTGCATATAATATTTCAATAGTACTTATTCTGCTGAGTCAACTTGTCTTCCAGGGTTTTCACACATTTGTTTAGGTTTTCTCTTGCTTCTGGAATATTCTATTCTAGTCAAAGGTTTATCCATGGAGGTTAATACCTCCCACAACTACCAAAACATCAACATCATGGACATCTCAAATTATTTTTGCATTTCTTCTGCAAACTTTTATCTCATTCTATCAACATTACTTCCAAATATGATATCATCCACATAAACCATAATGATTAATAGATTTTAATTTTTTGTTTTGATGTAAATATTGTTGTCTGCAACTCCTCTTTTGAAACCTTGTTATTGTATGTATTTGTCAAGTCTTGAATACCAAGCTTTGGGAGCTTGCTTTAGTCCATATAATGTTTTATTCAATCTACATACATGGTGTTTGTTTTCTGACAATTGATATCCTTCTGGTTGTTCAATATATACTTCTTCTTCTAAATTTTCATTTAGAAAGGCTAACTTGACATCCATTTGATAGACTTTGAAGTTCTTGAAACACACAAATTCCAAAAACATTATGACTACTTCTAATCTTGCAACTGGGGCAAAGGTTTCTTCGAAGTCAATACCCTCAACTTGAGCATACCCTTTATAGACCAATATTTCTTATTTATTACTAGTTTTCCATATTCATCCAATTTGTTTATGAAGACCTAAATGGTGTCAATCACATTCTTTTCTTTTGGTTTGGGTACAAATTCCCATGTCTCATTCTTCTCAATATGATTGAGTTCTTCTTTCAGAGCATTAACCAAATGCTTACCTTCACTAGATTGTGCAAAGTTCTTGAGATCTATTTTAGATAGCAAAGAAAAGTTCAATATTCTTCTAGTCTGAACTCATGTATCTATATCACCAAGAATCTGATTTTCTAGATGATGCTTTTGAAAAAATTTGGATGGTGTCTTTGTATCTTGGCATTCTATTCCTTCGTGTTCTTTCTTTTATGTTTCCCCTTCTTCCTCCTTTTTTCATTCTCTGTAGATTGTCTTCTATGGATCTTAATTTGTTTGTGACTTTTTCTTTTGAGGTATTGCTTCATTCACTATTACATCAATACTATATAAAAACTAGTGCAGTCTTTTGTTGTAACGTTTGTAGGCATTGCGTCTAGATGCATAGCCAAGAAAGATACCTTCATATGTTTTAGAATCAAACTTGCCCAAATTATCTTCATTTCTCATTATATAGCACTCACTCCCAAATAATTTGAAGTATTTGACTGTAGTTGGTCTACCTTTCCATAATTCATAAGGTGTCTTGTTGTTGTTCACTCTAATTTGTTCTCTATTCAAAATGTAGATTGTTGTGTTTACTGCTTCTCTCCAAAAGGTGTCTAGTAGTTTGGCTTCATTCAACATTGTTCTAGTTATTTCTTGTATAGTTTTGTTCTTCCTTTATACAACTGCATTTTGTTGTGGAGTCCTTGCTTCCAAAAAAATGTCTCTTGATTATGTGATTCTCATAGAATTCATAAATTTCATAATAGGTAAACTCACCTTTGTTGACGATTAAAATTGCAATGAAGTTTTGCCCGCAAAGTGTTGCTAAAGCCTATTATTATAAAAGCTAAATAATAATAGTAGGTGGGACCCCCTTGTAGATTGGAGATCAGGTCTGGTGCTTATTTGATGTTGTGCTACTATTCGACATTGCTTACATGGTGATATAATCTTGGTTTATTGGCGATTGAGAAGGCATGTTCTGTGTTTTATGTTGCTCTAGGCTCGAGTTTTATTTCACAACGGCCTATGTTATCCTTGTTATCATTGCTACCTGTTATTGGACCTATTACTAGGAGACCTGCACAATAAACATGTTAGCAATAACATACACAAGCAATTGGAAAAAGGAAAAAAGAAACATAATAGCAAAGGGAAGAAACTAAAACCATGCTATATACTATACTACATGCATCGATTTTTAATGAGTTGTTGTTATCCTAGCTATTAAGTTAATAGCTATGCGATTTTTTTTTAGTTATATAGTTGATATGCATGGTGATTATGTTATGGCATAAGTTGATGTGAATCGTGCTATTGGTGATGGTCTGATACATGGTTTACTTAATTGGATTATATAGTTGAATATGTAATATGGTCAAGTTGGAAATGGAAGGTATGATTTGGGTGGCGTGTTTGACAAGTAATGGATGCCATTTTCAATGCATGGTTTAAATGAATGGTTGATGGATTAATGGTTGGTGTGTACTAATGGATTAATTGATTGTGGGTGGAGGCGACGTGCATTTACTGCACGTCACCCTTACTCCTTATGTTGGCCGCCACCCTAGTCAGGATATTGTTCAACCTTGTTGTTGCGGTTATGCTTCGATTTTCAAGCAAGGAGGAACCGCTCGGCCAACTCGTGCTTTAAGGTGCTTGGATTACAAGTATGTATTTTTTGGCCATCCATGAGTCTGTTCTATTTATGAAATGGATATTGGCTCGAATGTATGGGTTGTGCTTTCCTTAAGTGTCACAACTGTGTAAAATTGTGATTTCTCTGGAATGAAGCATGATGGTTTCTTTGCAATAATGTTGAAGTCATAGTGTTATTGGTCATCCTGGGTGCTAACAACCATAAGGGCTCTTTGTTATCCTTGTTGGTTTAGTTGGAGGGTTTTTGTTTGGTCTTGAGTGGTTGGTTGTCTTCACGCGTTCATATCATCTTACTCAGTCTTTGGCTTTTATGGGGTTTTACTGGTTGGAAGTACTTAGTGTCGTTGTGTTTTGTTCACTTGGGCATTGGGTTGTTGTCACTATTAATGGTCACACGGTGGGTTTTATTGCTTTTTCTTGAACCTGTTTGTACCTCAGCATTGTAGTTGGTTTATTGGGGAGCCACCAGGGTTATACCCTGTGTGTATTAAATATCATTACTAGGCCGAATTAGAGCTTTTCTCTTCTGTTCATAGCCCCTCCTATCGCGGGATTTGTCACCTTGTCCTCAAAGAAATCTTGTTTTTCTATGGGTATGCACTGTTGGTCTCGAAAGTTTTCACCATTGAAAGGAGTTGGCTCTAGCTTTCCCTATGTTGGCCATAGCAAAAACCCTTAACTCTATAGGTCTGAGGGTTGATAGAGAAGACCGCCGGGGCCTATTGGGTTTACTATTGGTTATTGTTGATTGTTATGTATTGTCGACCGAATTGAGTACAGACTTGCCCAAATTGGTCATGTGACAATCATGTTGGTTTTGGTATCTAGTCACTTCCTATTTTATTACAAGGGATAAACCCTGCATGGTTAATTGGATAGATCAAATACATAGTCACTCTCCTTGTGTTTGATAACCCAGTATTGTTTTGATTGAGAAATTCACAACCTCACTTCATGTCAATGCGTGGGTATGTATGGTTTCCACATCATGTTAGGTCGGTTGTTGATTATTACAACAGTCCAAGTAATAGGCTCAACATTGAATTGGTGGATTGGATGATACACAATCACTATATTTTGCACTAAATATTATTTGGATGTTAAACTCGACATCAGTTACAATTGTTTAATAATGTTCACGCATAATGCATTTGTATGTGTGGTGTTCCTACACCACGAATAAATGGTCACTGTAACTATGATTCTTTTTTTGGTAAAATGGTTATTTCAACCAGGATGACTATGGAAATTACATCCACTGTATGTGTTATGTTTATTTGATTGCATCATCAAGGGTGAGCCCGAGTTTTACACAGCATGATTTTGATTGCAGTTTGATTATTTTGAGCAATATTGTATTAGATTGATAGATCAGCACGATGCGTTGAGTTAATGATATTGTGACTATGTTTAGAATTGTCAAATGGAAATCTTGCATCGTGGTGTTTGAGGTATGGCTACCCACTATGTATGATATGGATAATTTTGGGTTGCGCACTTAGAGATAGTCAGAGAGTTTAAAGCATGGCCTTGGTGCAATTCGATTATTTGTATTATGAAGTCATATATGCTTTGTTGCCTCGTTGGTTGGATGAATAACCCA
>ML826035.1:168876-200413 GCA_009831015.1 Picea engelmannii | reverse complement strand
CCCACTATGTATGATATGGATAATTTTGGGTTGCGCACTTAGAGATAGTCAGAGAGTTTAAAGCATGGCCTTGGTGCAATTCGATTATTTGTATTATGAAGTCATATATGCTTTGTTGCCTCGTTGGTTGGATGAATAACCCAGCATTGTAAATGTTTAGAATCAAATAAAAATTTGGACATGTACAGTCACATAAATGAAATTACGTTTTGTCAAATGGTTGTATGGATTACCCAATTTAGTGTGAGTTGAAATGGTGATTGGTTATCTGGGTGTTTAAATGACAAGCCAGGATCTTTGAAAAATGAATATGGATCATTGTGTTGACTATCCATTGGGTATGTTAAATGAATTTCATGCACAATGACAGGCATGAGTGTTGTGATAGTATGACCACAGTGCAGTTTAATTATTAAATAAATGAAGAGATAGAATCGAGCATGGTTTTTATGCCCGCATTTGATGAGCAAAGTGAAGGTAATTGACTGTGTATTTATTTGGAAATTGCTTATGGATAAATGGGAGAAAACAGATCTCCCCAATAGATTGTTGTGGAATGATTATTGTTTTGATTGATTGGCACTGTGTAAACATTTGGCTATGGACAGTGAACTAGTTAATACACAGTAGTTGTTATTGGACCACAATGGTCATTTGGTTGGTGTATTTCCTTTTTTAGAATGGTTATATGGATTACTTAATTAATTTTATGAATAGTACCCACTCTCATTCCCCACCATTATTTCTCTTTTCGCTAATTACAACACCATCGCCTTCCCACACTCATTTTTCACTCCCTATTCTAAAAATGATTACAGTCAAGAAAAAATATTTGTTGAAGCAATTGGTAGTAGCAGTGTCTTGGTTGAATTACAATGATGTTTTCTTTGGTTTGCAGTTGATTGTTGTTGTCCTTGAGTAGTAATCATTTTTTTTTCACCTCATCATACCATGTTTTGCTCAATACAAACCCCTCACATATCTCATGACCCTTTATTCACCCTCTGCTCATTAATTAACAGTTAAACAATTTGTATGGATTGGATTGTGTGAGACTGATACATTGCTGAGAAAAAATCTATTTTATATTTTTAAGAGTTGTATGTATGGTTATTTAAAAAGACTATTTTCTAATCAATCATGCATGCAGGAATGAGTTTTTTTAGTCGAGGTAGCCATGGCTGAGGAAACTGAGGGAGAGGTAACTAGAACAGAGGCCCAAGAAGGCCAATTTTCTCCATACATTTTGATGTTGATTCACAAGAGCTTGGCCAGTTGTTTCAAGCCGGATTTTTCAATTGGATTGGGCAAGGAGTGGTCCAACCCAGGCCTGAAAGGCCTCCTTTCCAAGTTCTGGAAGCCCCTAGTATCCATGTGCCTCCTCACATCTCATTACAACCCGAGGTTCCTGAAAATGATGGATGGCAAGAGATTTTCCTCTCGACAGTCTCCCAACATCGTGGCTGGCCTAATTTATCCCTACGTGCTCCTCCTCCTATTAACCCCATTATCCAAGTTTCCCCCCACTCACCAGTGCAATCCTCTCATGCTAGAAAAAGGTTGAAAATCGAGGCCCACCATTCCCTTGACAAAGGAAAAGCCACTGCTACCCCTTCCTCACCCTCCAATGGCTCTGGCAAATCTGTGTCTTCCCGGATGCATTTGAGGGACAATTGTTCCCACGTGATCAACGATATTTGGCCTAAAGGCTCAGTGCAGCCAAAGGAAAATTCATGAAAATTGAAGGGTGACAACAGGAATCAAGGAAATATTGCATCTCAGAGTGGGAAATATGGCTTTTGAGTTTTTTTATTTTATCTATTGTTGATGACAGTTGACTTCAGGAATTTTTGGACAACATGTTTTATTTTTTGGATATATGAGTAATACGCTTTTTTGAAAATAATTTCAAATATCATGAGCTAAATTGTCAAATGTGAATATGATGATGGGAGCCACAAGGAAGTGTGTTTTCCTTAACTAACTAGTTATATTATGATTTTTATGAGCTAAAGGGAGTCACAAGGGATCCCACCTACTAGTTATTATTTATTTGTAACCCTTATTATGATTATTACTTTTCCCCCCTTAACTAAAAAGTTGGTTGAATCTTTAGTTAACTTAACTAATGAGGTGGTTCAACTACCTCAACCAATTATGATTTGCTTAAAGGCAAAAGGAAAAGGAGGAACAAAGGAGATAGAAGCAGAAGCATACTAAGGTTTTCTCTTTGAGTTTATGTTGAGATAGTTTAGTTTTGATTCATTCCTTAATTTATCCAAGCCTAATTCTTTTTATGATAGCAGGGTCTTATTGTATACAGCAAGATTCAGGGGTTGAATTACATCATTCAGACACTTGTTTTTGTTTGTGAATTAGTTTTCATGTCTGACAAAGGATATTGTGCAGAGTCGAGTGGGCAGCAATCTGTGGCAAGTTGATCCAGCTTTTAGAGTTTAGTTTTTTATTTTCTGTCGAAGGTCCTTTTGTATGTTCCATCAGGGATGTCTAAGTTTGACTTTGGTCCTAAACTTCTGCATGAAATTTTGTAAAAGAATGACTCTTTGGTGAATTGGAATGAAATAAAGGATTGCTTTATGTCTCATCTGTCTTGATTATCATCTTGGTGACTTTACTTCTGTCTTTACATTTATTTCAGCAACTGTTATGTTCATAAAATTACATAAAAAGTAAATTTCCAGCAATCTTTTTTATTGATAAAAGACTAGCCTAAGAACTTGTAATTAATACTTGTGAGTTAGGATGTTATTTTTGTTGGCTATAAACATAGGGTGATATTCCCATCTATTTTTCTTTAGCCAAGCAAAATCTAAAATGCTTGAGTAAGATCATTTCATATCTTTTCCTCAACAACCTTCTCTATATGATCTTAAGCACTTGATTTTTAAATCAGTCTCATTTTCAACTAGGGCTTTGAAGCTTTAAACTTATCAAATTCTTCATATTTTTCTTTAAGAAATGTAACCTGTGTCATTCGTGTGAAATCATCAATAAACAACATAAAACAACTCTCACCTTTTAAATTTTGTGTCCTGGCTGGTCCACAAAGGTTTATGTGTACAAGTTCTAATGAATTTGATGTTGAGTACTCCTTTTCTTGAAACTAACTCTCGTTTGTTCCTGTGTTGACATGGCTTGCAAATAGTTTCGGTGGGTTTTGACATCCTTGGCATATCTCTTACTACTTGTGTCTTGTTGAGTTTTACTAGATTTTCAAATTTTATATGACCCATCTTTATATGCGATAACCAACTTTCATTTACTTTTCTCATACAACATTTTTCTCCTTTGACTTCATCGAAAACATATACATTTCTCTGGGTTCTATTTTCATTTTCCACTAATCTTCTTGAACCTACTTTCCTTATCTCACATCCTTTAGAATGAAATGTGAGGTTGTAACCTTGATCACACATTTTATTGACACTTAGAAGATTGTGTTTTAATCCTTCAACATACAAGACATTATGTGTTTTAGTATTTCCATTATCAATACTAACGATACCTTTTCCAACTATCCTTGCAAAATCATTATCCCCAAAGGTAACACTGCCTCCTTTTTCTTCCTTTAGGGTGAGAAATTTGTTCTAATCCCCTGTCATGTGTTTTGAACATCCACTATCAATGTACCATTGACTTCCTTTGTCTTGAACATACATTGCAAGTCCAAATTCTTCCTTGTTTGGTTCTAATTTCTTCCTTTTCCACACCTTTGGGTATTCTTCTCTATGCTTGGTAAGAACATCTTCTTCCCTATTTTTTTAGGAGAATTTATTATGTTGCTTCTACTGTCACATGCTATGTGCCCATATTTATTGAATCAAGTAGGGGAGAAAATCAATTGTAGTTTCTATCAACAAACCCATGAGAACTTATGGTTTTGTTTCTCACATAATCATTCTTTGAGGTCTTATAAGAACCTGTATTTCTATCTCTCACATGATCACTTCTTGCATAAGATCTACAATCTAGTGCTTTATGACCAAAAGTTTCGCAAGAAAAACAATAGCCAAGAAAGATATTTTGGTACCAGGTTGTGAAAGGCCTTCTTGGTGGAACAACTCTTTTGAACTCATTATTTTTGTTCTTGTGAGAAGAATTAGATTTCTATTAGTCATCATTTCCTTTCTTGTTGTTGCTTTCATTGTTTAGCCTTTGATAATATTAACATAGATTTTAGGATTTTCTTCATTTTCCTTTTCGGATGGCTTTGTGACCTTAGTGTTTCCATCTCCCCCAGGGGCCTTTTTTTTCATCGTAGCAAATAACTAAACTGATCAATGGTGACCTTTGGTAACTGAGAATATTATCTAATATTTAAATACATTTTCCAAACTTCAATATTCTACTCAACCAATCAGTTGTTTTCTCTAGTTCCTTTCTTAAGGAAACGATTTGAACCTCTAGCTTCTCACAATTTTCTTCATTTTCTTTCAACTGGATTTTCACCGCTTCTTCCATCCTTTTTACCTCTTCTAGTTGAGTCTTCAGGATGATAACTATTTTTTTTGTTTCATCAAGATCATGGTCCTTCTTTTCATATTTTTGCATTTGGTCTTTCTGCTTTTTATTATTTCCCCCGAGTCTCTCTATTTCTTCTAAGGCATTAATGAGTTATGCTTCAAGATTCAGTGATTCACTTCCTCGTCAATGTCTTATTCTTCTTAATCTAATGTTTCTTTCTAATTGCCTTCATTTTCTGTATTAGTAGACTTTGTATCCATGGCCATGAAGATGAATTCTTCTTTGTTGATCTTAGAAAAATATCCATCACTTTCTTCAGACGAGCTATTGTCCTCTCTAGAGTAAAAAAATGGAGCCTTGTTTGTGGAGAAACCTTCTTGACCAGCCATGTGTGCTCCCGAGACGTACCTTCCAATGGTTAGATTGTTTCCGGAGGAATCATCTCTGATACCAATTGTTGAACTTATGCGTATACTAAGAGGGGGGTGAATCTGTATAAGATACTTTTTATTTTAAATGAGCATTCAACAATCATTCATTAACTTTAAAACAGTAAATGCACGTACACTCAAATCACGGTACATAGAGTTTGATTTGGAAACCCTTGTGGTAGAAAACCATAAAAACTTATCTTTATAAATGTCTATAGGAACAAACCTGTTGTTACAAATATTGTAGGAACCAACCTACTAGATGTCAATTTTCACATGCAACTCTATTTGACTAATTTTCAGATCTGAAAAATGATTCCTAATGAGCTAACAGTAAAACCCTAGTTGTTATCACTGAAAAATTTTACACTGAAAATTGTTCACTGAAAATATATGCAGCATAAACAACAAGATCATAGATGAATCATCAACACATATATGAGACAAAAATTTATGTTATGTAACCTTGTTAATTTCAGAAATTCTGAGGGAAAAACCCAAGCCTCCCAACCAATACAAATCGACCAAAATATGAGGACAACCTTGTCCTCCAATAACAATACAAATCAGAAAACCAAACCTCAACAATATCCCTGAAAATTTCCTCTGCCAACAAATATGTTGCAGACCATCTGTATGGCCTGTTGACGTCACCTTTCAATATGTATGGACCTGCTCCTGCCCAAAAAACTATGTATGTGATTTACCTTATTGCAACCCACATACATATGCGATTGTGATCATTGCAACATGTGTATACGTGATTCACCTTCCTAGAATCTGTGTGCATACGATATTGTGCTCTCTACAACTCGTGTATATATGTGATTCCTCCCACTGCAATATGTGTACAAGTATAGGAAACTTGTACAGACACCTTCATATAATTCGCTCTCTATGGATTCCTCTCTCCTCTTGCAAAATTTCCCTTTACTGAAATCACCAAGCCTCCTAGCATAAGTGCAGACTCACTTATTCTAAATCAATACAATTATGAAATGTCACAATGACCTCTCTCCTTTATTTAGGGGCCATCATAGAATCCCCTCCACAAGTCAACATCAAATTAGACTTTCTTGTGGGGGTGAAGCCCCCCAAAAAAACCCACAAAGCACATCACCAAACCCATGAAGCCTCAACTTCATTCCAATGGAAATTTTATCCAAAAAAAGAGTGTAATGAGAGGGAGCCCGATGGATCCTGAGGGTTGAATCCCTCTTAACTTTGGCTTCCTTTGAGCTGACACTATTGGTGGGGCCACCTGACTCACCAATGGTGGAGCTACCTTCTCCATCTAAAACTATGCTACTGGTGGGTCCACCTCCCTCACCACTAGTGGAGCTTCCTTCTCCCTCGAAATATGTGCTACTAGTGAGGCCACCTACCTCACCATTGGTGGAGCTACATGCTCTTCCTCATCTGTTTTATTTTCTCATGTTAGTCACAACACACATAGGATGGTCCCTCATCCTATACACTTTTCCCTCTCTAACTCCATGACCATTGGTGTGCCTGGGATAGATCCTCTAGGCATCCAATAACATTTTTCCATCCTGGAACAACACTGCATATCCCTACTCCTCAATCACTAAGGCTGAGAACACACTCTTGGCACCCATAGCACATTTTCCACTTGCAACACATCCCATGACTCCATCTGGAATACCACTACTCCAGATCCTTGTACTACATGCATGGTCCTCATACCAAGCCCCTCATACATGCTTGAGTCAGACACTGTGAATCTCATGAAAAAATCTTGTGCCCCTGTCGTGTGTCAGTGGCTCCCACTGTATAAGAACCATGCAATCCTCCAAGGCAAGCATCTTTCTTACTCAAGTCATGACCATCCAATGAACTTCTACCCAAGTCCATCATCCAAGTCATCCTTGGACTCTAACCGATTCTCGTCTTGGATACAATCTGTCCATAGTTTTTCAAACCCTGGAAATGTCTCTCGTGCATAGATCCCTTGCAAAAATGGTTCCCAAGACCTAGTAACACCTCTCAGTGTGTCTACACACATGTTGCAACCGATCATGTTTCCTCTCTTTGAATAGTCTCGAGTTGCGTATGGACACTCAGTCTAGTCCACTCTAGACCACCGCAACTCATCTCTGTAAGTGTCCTCATCCTCCTAGGTCAAATGCCTCATACATATTCATACCTCAACAATGTGCAACTCTCCATCCCAATGAAGACTCTATATCTTCAACCTGACATACACACGAAGCCATCTCATTCGTGCCAAAGCACCCGAGCTGCACCCATCACAACTCACCATGAAAATTCACTGGAAGTCCATCCACAAGGTTAGAAACCTACCACACAATTTACTGTTGTGATCCGGGCTCTCCACCAATCCACCAAAAGTCCCAACCTGCCACACCATCGAGTTGCAATAGTTCAAAACTCCTCATCTGGACAATATACTCCATGTCTCAAACTAGAGACCATATAACCCACTCCTACCTACAACAACAATATATCTCCCTCTCATAGCTAATTCCTCAACATTTCTACAACTCCCTCTTAGAGCTATCACCTGTGACCTTCCTCGAATAATAACAAGAACAACACTCTTCTAGTGTTGCAACCAAAAAAATGTGTCTCAAGATTATCCCCTTCTCTTCAAATCCTAAGCTCTAATACCATGTCAATTTTCACATGCAACTCTATGTGACTAATTTTCAAATCTGAAAATTACTTCCTAGTGAGCTAACAATAAAAACAAAGTTACCGACTTAATGAGAGTTGTGACCTCAAAATGAGAAATCTGGCCCAAAAAACCCATATTTTTGCATAAAAAAACATCAAAATCAACCCCCAAATCAAAAAATGGTGTTATCGGTAGCACCATTCTTTTAAACGGGGTCAAAATTACAACATTTTTCAAACATGGCCTTCAAAACTCAGACAGTAGCTCAGAAAAACCTTAAAACCAGCACCTAAAAAAAACATGTTTTTGAAAAAAAATTAAAAAATTAAAACGTTAAAATTTTAGATAATTTGAAATCGTATTTTTAGCACTTGGTACCATTAAAACCAAAACCTCAAAATCGATCATCAAATTGAAAATTGTTGCTACCGGTAGCACCCATTCTAAAATTGGGGTATGAAAATGACACATTTTTATAAAGTGGTAAAATAACTCATCATTACTGTAAACAAAATCATGAAATTAACACTTAAATGTTTACTTTTTAAATCTTATTATCAATCAAAGCACAAGGTAATACATAATTCCGTGAAAATATCACAATATACTTTAAAAACTCAATGTCACTTTTTAATATTTTTTTTACTTTTAATAATAATAAAAAGTAAATACAAGTTACATTGAATGAAACATAAATTATTTCTTAAAAATATTGTTATATTTTCCATATTCAAAACATATGAGCTAAGAAATTTTATTATATTATCCATAATCAAAACATACAATTCATAAAACATAAAAAAATATTCATAACTTCATGTAAGATCATATGTAAGTTCAATGCTCATTTCTAGTTACCATACAAACGTCATATGGATCAAAAATACATAAAATGTTTCATACACTTATTTAGATTGACTCATGGTTTTTGAAATACCATCAGAGTTTACATTGTCTTCAGATGAATGATTGAATGAAGATGTAGATGATCCATAATCTTCTCTATTGTCGATGAATGCACCATCTGAGTCTACATGCATGCCCAACATTTCAGATGTCAAATGCCCTTTAGGTCTACGACTAGGTTCAATAGACTCCCATCTTGCATTTATTTCTTGTGGCAACATCCTCTTGATAATCTTTGTTGTCTTGGAGCGAAGAGTTCCTCTCTTTTTCAAATTGAATTCATAAACAAGTATGTCAACATCATCTAATTTTAAGAGGTCAGTGTGACGACGAGTTGTATTTTGACCCTTTCTTTTTCTCTTTCTATTGACATGTTTCTCAACCACCATTGTTGGCTTGTACACACCATTGAATGGGTGTGTACTTGTTTCATACCAATGCACTTCAATTGCAATAACATCATCATTTTCTTTCTCAATCTTTATAACCTTTCCAATACAGAATGGATAACTATGTGAATCTTCAATCACTAAAACTGCAATCATGCTACCCTCCTTAATATCTTGTACTAAACCCCTGTAAAGGTCTTCCATGGCTTCACATTGTGCATGTGACCTTCGTGAACCAATATACATTTATCTTTCCTCTACTTGTGTAAAATCAATAGCACCTTGAGATTATTGTCCTAGACACAATGTTTCTTCACAATGACTCCACTATTTGATCATCCTCACTATAAGGATTTTCCTTATAACCAGAAGCAATATCAAGCAAAACGTTATCAGGAGACTGAACTAGAGAATGTCGATCACCTTGATTTGTTGTAGCTGAATGATTAAGAACAAAATTATCAACATAATCATTTGGAGGAAAATCATCATCAACATTGTGTCCACCATTGACATAATCATCTTCATTGCTTTCAAAATCCCCACTTGAGTGAAAATTTTCACCATCCTGCTTAGTTCCTTGAAAATCTTCATCAGTATCTTGAAAATCCTCGCTTGGAGGAAAATCATCCTCAGCAACATTGTTTCCTTTTAATTTATCGCTCGGGAAAGAGTGTTCACTAATGGCGTAATCATATTCACTACTTTGAAAATCCCCACTTGAGAGATATTCTTCATCATCCTCATTACTGGATTGAAAATCCTCACTTGGAGGAAAATCTTCATTATCCTCATCGGTACCTTGAAAATCCTCACTTGGAGGAAAATCATCATCACCAACATTGCTTCTTTTAAATTCCTCATTCGATAAAGATTGTCCATCATTTCCATAATTGTCATCATTACTTTTAAAACACCAACTTGGGGGGAATTCTTCATCATCCTCATTTGTGCCTTGGAAATCCTCACTTGGAAGAAAATATTCATCAGTACCTTCAAAATCCTCACTTGGAGGAAATTCATCATCACCAACACTGTTGTCTTTAAATTCCCCACTCGAGAAAGAGTGTCCACCATTGTCATAATCATCTTCATTGCTTTTAAAATTTCCACTTGAAGGAAATTGTCCATCATATTCATTGGTTCCTTGGAAATATTCATCGGTACCTTAAAACTCCTCACTTGGAGGAAAATTTTCATCCCAATCATTTAAACATTGATCATAGTCTCCCCTTTGACCTACATTTTGATTATTTTCATTACTATTAAACTGCTAAATAGATTTATCACCATCATATTCCTCCTCTTCATCATCGATGCCTTCAAAGTCCTCTGATTTAGGAATTTCATGGGGTGAATAAAATTTCTTGCACTATGATCAAAATTCTGACTAGCTAGAAAATATGGCACCTCATTTGCATTACAAGCATTCCTATCGCATTTCCTAGTCCCAACGGAAGAGGTATGCGAACAATTTGTTGATGTCTCAGAAATAAAATCTTATGTATCTAACGAAGCCATCCCTTCTCTCTAAGAACATATAATGATACAAATGCTCACCCTCCCAATGACATTCTTATAACTTTCATAACGATATTTTCCCTCTAAATCCCCCCCCCAAAAAAAAAATATTCCCCAAAATTTCACCCCCAAAATATTCTCCAAAATTTCATCTCAAAATATTCCCTCCAAAATTTCCCCCCATTTTTTTCACTTTATTATTTTCCCTTAATAATTAAAAACAATTTTTACTCTTTTATTTTGTTATTTACATGTTTAATACAATATTTCTCATGTTTATTTATTTATCTCGTTATAGTGCAAGTTGTAGGTTGGGAAAATCCCAACCCAACCACAAATCAAGTGCTACAACTTGAGATTCCTACACACAATGTCACCTTGATGTAGGTCCCCCACTTCAAGGGTGACTAGGTCACTCTAGGGAGGCGATCTCGGTGACCCTAGGGGGATTGAGATGGAGATGGAGGGAAATGAAAGTGAATCCCCTAGAGGTAAATTCTAAGTGGAATAAAAGGTAGGGAAGATTCCTTGCAAGTCAAGTAATTGTTTCCCCACAGGTATAGTACTTCTCCAGATGATTGTACCAGCCCGAGACACAAGAAAAGACACTTTGCAATGATATATGTTAGTTGGATCAGTAATTTAATCTTGTTGTCCCTAATTTGCAGCAGTAGATAACAATATATATAAGCAAGTAAATGGTACTATAAGCTGCTCAAAAAGTTCTAGAGATCAAGTAGAAAATACAAGAGAAAGACTAGCTAAACTCAAGATGAAAAGGAAATATTCTAGCACAAAAGATAAGGTTGTTGTAAATACTTGTCTACATAAAATTATATCAGCCTTATGGTTGTAAAATTCAATGTGTTTGTAGCATTCAATTTATTATAGCAATAAAATCACCCACTGAAATCCCCTCAAACTTTTCTAAAAAGTGCGTTAAGTCAAGGAGAGTAAGTGTGCAAAGTTTTAGCAAAATCCAATGGTTGATAAGAGAGTTATTCAAGCAAATGAGTTAGGTTTTTTGCAGCCCTAATGGATAAAGATTCAATTTTGTAACAGCAGAAATAAGTAGCCCTTTGATGGGGATGCCCTAGTGGCTATGAGGTGCCCAAGGCACAAGGAGTACTTATCAATGACTGAAATTCATGTTTCCCAATGCAATATTTTACTTCTCCAATGCAATCATAAGTGACTAGTGCCTTTTCTATTGGGTTAATGGAGTCAAATAAACAAGAGCTATAGAAGCTACCTCCTTGGGGGTGTAATCCCTTTTACTTCCCAAGGAAAGTTTCTCTAGCTAGGGTTTAAGCTAAGAGGGTGTATGCCCTTATACTTCTCTTAGCAAACCCTTGTATAATCAATGAGATGAAGCGATAAAATGATGAATACTATGGTGGGGGTGTATGCCCTTATACTTCCCACCTAGCTCCTAGCATAAAAATACTTGACTTGAAAAAAATTATAGTAAGAGAGTAAAAACCATACCAATTCAAGGGAAAATCCCAAGATAATCCACCACAATAGCAAGAGATAAGCCTTCCAAGGCTAGCGCTAGACCTCCTCCATCAACCATTCATAAACATAGCCATAAATAAGTGCACAAGAGATAAAATACCCAAGTGTGGTGCAAATTTCAGACCAATTCCTCTCAAAAGAGGGAGAGTTATGTGTAAAATGAGATCTTATGATCTCTATTTATACAAAATGTAGCTAACATAGTTTGTCCATAAATTAAGGAGTAAACCACAATATTAGGGGTCGACAACCCTAATCTTTCCCCCTCAACAAAGTAATATTAAACAATTCACTTAAAGTTTCACTTTCTGCACAAATAAAACCCTAATTTAGGAGGACGTCACCCGTTTAGGGGACATTTTGCCACTTTGAGGAAGTCGTTGGTGTTAGAGAATCATGGATAGGCCTCCAAAGGCCACATGTCAAGAATCTAAGCACTCTCATCATGGTGAAGACCCTATTCTCCTCAAAACTTCCATGTGTCAAAAGAGTGGCACCTCACCACCATGTCCTAGCCCCAAAAGCATGACGTCAAGCTCAAAATAGGATGTTTTACCCCTCCTGGGAAAATCGTTTGGAAAGTGAGGACTGGGCTAGGTCGTCCAAGTCATCATCAATGCCTTCCAAGTCTGATCTCTCTCATCCGGCATGTGGGTCCCTGGCATCCAACATGTGGGCTTGTAGCCCCATGGAAGCCCAATCTAGGCTTTTTCTCCCAAAACTATCCACCAACTAGGTCCTGCAAAGAAAAATGAGCACACCCTCCAAGGATATCAAGTCAAAACATCATGATAAGTGAATCCAATCAATAAATAATCCATCTAAGCATGTGCATCAAAGATCACTATATCAAACAATTAACAGCTCAAAGACATTATGTGACTTGTCAAACTTGAATATGGGAGGGTTGACGAGGTGTCCTATTGGGTAGATCTTGCCCTAGGTCAAGGGGAGTTTCCAAGAGATACCTCTCTAAGCCATGTAAAGTGGATGAAGTGTTTGGGTTCAAGACTCAATGGGCATAGGGCTTATGACATACAAGGGGTCGTAGTGTCTCATGCATGGGTGCCTTTGTAGAGGGTGTGTGGTACCTTCATCTGCAGTGCACTTTTTCCAAGCCCATCAATTGCCTTTTATCTTTCTTTCTTTATTTTCTTTCAATATAACATAAGGATAGGTTGAAGGTCACTACCCTGGCGTGGTGACTAGGTGATTTCAATGTCACCCACAAAAACCTAATGGAAATGAGAAGGTTGGCTCGTGATGAGACCCCCTTTCTCTCAGCCATGCAACTGAGAGCCATTGCCCTAGTTTGGTGACCAGATGATGAAAATTTCATACCACTAGATATCCATGGATGTGATAAGTCAGCTCATGATGAGACCTCCTATCCTTCAACTAACCTTTCAATTATTATTTATTATATTGTGGGTCCCCTTTAATCAAAGATAAGTGTTTCATTTCTTTCTTGGGTGATCCCTAGGCAAAGCATCTGGAAGGTTTATGTAAGTCTTTTATCTTTTACCCAACACCAACCCCTCTGGGCCTTTAGCCCCTTCTTCCCATAGAATGAGGGACAACCCCTTCTTGGATCAATACACCCTAAAATCCCAAGAGATAAGGAAATGGAGGGGAATAATGATGTAAAGTGGTAAGTATGGTCAGGAACGGTACAATGGCTCATTAAGAGAGTTCCTAGTAGCAAACCCATTCCCAAATAAGACCACTTACTAGGGCACAATGTCAACCACCAAGGTGAAGCAGGGAAAAAGGCATAATGTCCAAGCATATATCATGAAGTCTAGAGAAATATAAGATACAACATAATCAAATGGATTGAATATCAAAATTATGCTCACCATAATACTGACTTATACATCATGGAGCAAGGCCCACTTCCTTATGGAAGCCAACTGGTGTGTTGGATGCCATTTGCAAACCTGTGACCATCTGTGGTGGTGAGTGGGTTTTCCATATGTGCAAAGGGTATTGATGGTCATGTAGTCTCTCGGCACTCCATATATGCAACCTTAGGGCCTCGAGACATCATCTCCTTAGTTATCCACATAATGGGGATAACATCTGGCTCCTACTTGGGGACATATGCTCACCGTAGAGTACATGATAATTGCAACATTTGTTGGTAGACTTGCTCCTGGAAGGAAACATCAAACTGTCAAGTGCAGGATGGCCTACTCATCCTTGTTCTCATATGAAATCAATATGAAAGTAGATTAGAATGAAAATGAAATGCATCTAAAATAGTATGAGCAATCAAGATGAAAATGCAGGGAATCAAAATGACTTACCTACTTACTTGGGGCATGGGCCCTGAAGAAGTCATGTGACCTGGATGTGAGGTTGGAGAAGAGACCCATCTATTGGTAGTGGCATCTTTCTCCCGTCTAATGTTGTCAGATAATACCTTTCTTTGTCAAACTTATTCCTGATGTAAGGGCCAAGACAAAAATTGTTGTCTTCTTGGTCATATATGGGATTTCCCTTTCTTTTGTCCCACATGAGCACAAGAATTCCTTCATTTAAATTGATGCAAGATGTATTCTTATCGCGTGGAGGCTCTATGTGGAATTTATCTTTGACAATTTCTTCCTTTTTTTCATCTTCCTTTTGTATAATATGGATACATCTTGGATCCTTCCCATGGTAGTTTGCAGTCTTCTTTTTATCTGTCCATGGGAGAAACATCTCTATTGAATATTCCTGCATGAAGGGTAACTCGGATGGATCATACTCAATACTCTATGGAGGCATATCATGGTAGTGTTCACTGACATATTTGGGGCCCCTCAAATTCATCACATGTGTATCTTTATTTTCCCTTTTATGTAACATCTCATACGTGTGATCGCCCATGGGAATATACACATGTGTAAGGTTCATGCTAAGGAAACCTCCAAGGGCTGAGGATCAGGTCCTTGACAAGTGCATCCCCCAAGAATTAGGGACATCGATCACCAATATTTCCATGAGGACGTTGATATGTGGAAAATATATCAAAAATACCTCAACATCCTCACACACTCCCAAGACATTAACTCTTCTTGAATCAATACCATAAACATTTCCATAAGGTCGGGTTGTCTTCAAACCAAGTTGTTTCATTACCTTCAAAGATATGACATTTGTTGAGGCCCCTGAATCAAGCATGCAGTTGTTCAAGCGGAGGCCATTCATGCCTAATGAGAGATAGGAGGGAGGCTTCTTGTCTTTTGGTCGATCAAGATACATAGTGTTTAACATGATGGGAGGATCCTCCTTCTTAGATGGCACCTGTAATATCCTCAAAACTTCTTTTTTTACGGAAGGGATATTACACATATCTGTCACTCGGACCATCATATTTAGTTTTCCAAACATTTTTGCAACATATATATTCAATTGAATGTCATATGTAGGATTTGGATTAGGAATCAACTCACATACCGACGGTGGAGGTGGTGGAGCCACCTTTTCTGCGTTTGGAAGAAGAGTATCAGGTTGTAATGGAGGGGTTGAAGTATTTTTTCTTCTGTAGGTTAGAATTTCCATCCTCCTTAATTCCTTCTTCTGATCATTTGTCAGTTTATTTAAGGCCTGGATTCTACCCTCTCTTTCTCCTATTCTTCTGGCTTCATTGATTTGTTCTTGAGTAGCATGTTCATCATTGAGATTGCAAATCATGAAGTTTATATTGTCAGGATAATATTCATCTTGTTGGGGGAATTCATCTTCCCTGTGGGGTTGATGCAGGAGCATCGCCAACATCAAGCGAGCCAGCGCAGAGACAACGGACAGTTGGACAAGCACCAGTGCAAATTTTGAAATTTCCTTGAAGTTGATGCGCAATCTTAAATGAAACCATTAAGAAGAAGCACACTTGTATAATGTAAACGGACCTTGAGCGATTTTCTCTCATCCTTAGTAGGTAGAAGGCATTTAAAGTAGTTAATGCAAGTAGGTAGAATTCAAGTCTAGATTAGACAGTTTTAGAGCGCAAGAGGGAAACGGGATATAGACACCCTCATTGTGTATTGTAACATCATTGAAGCAACATTGTTGGAGAGAGCAAGAGAAAGCAGAGAGTTGTGTAAGAACACCCATGTATAGATATTTGAATTAATAGAAAGAGTTTGATTCAAATTCATGGTTTCGTGTTTGTTCTCTGTGTATTGATGTTGAATGATATGCTCATGAATGTTTGCTTCTTGTTATACATTTTCCTTATATGTTGTGTATATGATTTCATGTTTGAGTTTGAAGTCTGAAAGGAAGCAGGAATGAGTTTCAATTGTTTCTCTATCTGAACAAGGATGCCTGCAAGGAGTGTAGTTGAAGTGTCCACAAGGAGTGCATTGACAAAGGGGTCAGATAGGGTAGCTTTTGTTCTCATTCATTCAGAAGTGCAGATAGGCACATGAGCCGTGCAAGGAGTGCGCAGGACGATTGAAGTCTCAGGGTTACGAACCTGAGTGAAGCATTCAGAGACTACTGTTGCAGGTGTGCGCAGAGTCAAAGGACTTCAGCACTTGGAAGTGTCTGAAGGTTGCCACAAGGAGTGCATGCAAGAGTCTTTTCTAAGACTCGGAGTTATAAGGAAGTTCAGGAGGGATAAATCCTTATAATCACTGAAAGGGTTGCACAGGAGTTGTACCTTGGAAGTTTGAAAGAGGCGTCATAAGTTTGCGCGCAGGAGGGTGAGTTCCGTGGAGAGAAGCATCTTAGTCAGTTGTGTAGAGGTTCTTAGAGCAAGAACGGACGGTTGGAATTCTCTGAGGAGGATTCGTGAATTTCCATGAGCCGTCAGATCTCACAGAGGAGTAGGGAAGATACAGCGAGTATCCCCGATAGGTTCAAATATCAGGAGGGACAGGACCGTAGATCTGAGCCACAAGGGCCGTCGGATTTACTCGTGGTTGGCCATATCAGGTTTTCATGGCGAGAAGTCCCGAAACAATTGCATCAGGATTCGCGATATTGCGAACTCCGAAATTCTGATGGAGTAAAGGACCGTTGAAAAGTCAATCGCGCGAGTGAATCGGAGTATCGGTATATCGGGATTCGGGAGTCGGAGAACCAAGTTGTTTGATATCTCGAACACCGAAATCGCGATAGGGAAAATCCTGATAGGAGAAGGAAAGGGTCAGCATTGACTGTTGTTGGGTTTCAGGGATTCGAGAGACCAACGCTTGACCTACGGATTCGTGAAAGTGTGAATTCCGATCTCCTAAGTGCAAAGAGGGGATCCCACGAGGATTGTTGTGGGTGCAGATTTCCCGATAGGGAAATAGAAGAACCATTTGGAGTTCTTCAGGCCGTGGAAGGAGGAAAGATCCTGTGCTGACGTGAACCTTCTGACCTACGGGTTGTGAAGGGCGTCGTGTGTCATCAGTTGTGGTATCAGAGCACAAAAAGGATTATTTTCTTTCTGTGGCAGAGAAAGAGAATTCACCATGCCGCCAAGGAGAGGGGATAGGCAAACACCTGATCCACCAGAGGATAGGGAAATGCCGATAAGAAGAGGTAGGCAGATGACAGATCCATCTATGGAGAGAGAGATGCGTGATCTACAAGCTAGACTCGAAGACATGGAGACAACGCAGAGACGCACAGTCGGTGCGGGGGATCTCAGTGATTCCGAAAGTGAATTTGAGGCTGAACATGAAGAAGAAGTTGCAGCTGAAGATGCATCAAACGAGCGTTTGATCCAAGCTATTGCAAGGATGGGTGCAAGATTGAAAATGGACATTCCATTTTACGAGGGAAACTTGGATGCAGAGGAGCTTCTAGACTGGATTAGAGCTCTAGATACATACTTCGACTATGAAGATATCGAAGAGGACAAGAAAGTCAAGCATGTTGTCACAAGATTGAAAGGACATGCAACATTGTGGTGGGATGAACTACAAGTTGACAGACGCTGCAAGGGCAAGCAGAAGATCAAAAGATGGGACAGAATGATCGCGAAGATGAAGGCAAAATTCATCCCCCGAGACTATCAAATTACTCTGTTCAAGAGGATGCAGAACCTGAGACAGAAGCTGATGTCAGTGAAAGAACACACTGAGGAATTCTACAAGCTAAACATCAGGGCAGGTCATCAGGAAAGCGATGATGAGAAAGTAGCCAGATACATGAATGGCCTGAGATATGATATCCAGGATGAGATGAGCATGGTAACCATCCGAACGGTGGAAGATGCTTATCAGATGGCTCTGAAAGCGGAAGAGAAGATGAGCCGAAAGCAGATTCAAAGAGGTCGAGGCAGAAGTCATCCCAGAGGAAAATCAGTTGCCCAATATAAATATCATAAGCCCAAAGAGGATTGGAAGAAACCTCAGACTCGAGAGAGAGGTGGAACCTCACAGCGAGGGCAGCATACTGAGCAGAAAGGAGATTATGTTGATAACAACACTTTTCCTCGTACTAGAGGTAGAGGAAGAGGAAGAGGTGGAGTAATTACATGCTTCACATGTGGAAAGAATGGGCACAAGTCTTACGAGTGTCCAGATAAAAAGAAAGATATTGGATAATCTCACATCACCGAAGCACAGAGGCGGGATGTTGAGGCAGAAGACGCTGAAGGCAGAAGATCATTGATGATGCGAAAAGTCCTTTTGACACCCGAGAAGGAGGTGGAGAGTTCAGTCCAAAGGACCAGAATTTTCTGAACTGCTTGCAAGACCAAGGACAGGGTATGCAAGGTCATTGTAGAAAGTGGTAGCACGGATAATCTCGTATCTACAGAGATGGTAGAGAAGCTAGAGCTAGAGACGATTGATCATCCAAGCCCATACAGAGTTTCATGGATATAGAAGGGACATCAGGTAACTGTCACTAAACAATGTTTAGTTGAATTCAAGATAGGAGGATATAATGATAAGATCTTGTGTGATGTCATTCCTATGGATGTTTGTCATCTATTTCTAGGTATACCATGGCAATATGACAGGAATGTGATTCATGATGGGAGAATGAACACATACACCCTAGAGAAGAATGGGAGGACACACATGTTGCTTCCAATCAAGGATAAGGAGGTGAAGCCGGAAGTAAGTAACACTGTACTTCTCATGAGTGGGAAGGAACTTCTTACAGGGGTGAAGAAGAAGGAGGATCCACAGTTTATTGTGGTCATGAAACCTAGAATTGTTCTGACTAACACAAGGGTGGATGATTTACCAGAGGAAGTTCAGGAACTGCTGGAAGAGTTCGCTGACATAGTAGTGGATGATTTACCTCATTTTTTGCCACCGATCAGAAGTGTGAGTCATCATATTGATATCATACCAGGAGCCAGTTTTCCAAACAAAGCCGCGTATAGATTGACGCCGCAAGAGAATGAAGAAGTTAAGACGCAAGTCCATGATTTTTTGGACAAAGGTTTGGTCAGGGAGAGCTTGAGTCCATGTGTTGTTCCAACAGTACTCAGTCCGAAGAAAGACGGAGGCTGGAGGATGTGTACTGACTCGAGGGTGATTAACAAGATAACCATCAGGTACAAATTTCCATTGCCGAGGATGGATGATCTGATGGATTGCTTGAGTGGAGCAAGGTATTTTTCAAATATTGATTTGAAAAGCGGTTATCATCAGATCCGCATGAGAGAAGGTGATGAGTGGAAGACAACATTCAAAACCAACGAAGGGTTGTATGAATGGCTTGTTATGCTGTTTTTCTTAACAAATGCACCGAGTACCTTCATGAGATTGATGAATGAAGTCCTGAGGGAGTTCATCGGAAAATTTGTCATTGTGTATTTGGTTGACATATTGGTTTACATTAAAACAGTGGCAGAGCATATGAAGCATTTGGCTACAGTGATGCATAAATTGCAGCAGGAGAAGTTGTTGATAAACATGAAGAAATCCTCATTCATGAAGACAGAGCTCATTTACTTGGGGTTTGTTATTTCGGAAAATGATTTGAGGATGGATCTAGATAAGGTGGAGGTAATCAAGAATTGGCCATCACCGAAGAATATCTTTGAGGTGAGAAGTTTTCACGGATTGGCTAGTTTCTACCGGAAGTTCATCAGGAATTTCAGTGGAATTAGCGCAGCGATGATGGATACAGTGAAGAAAAGACACAAGTCTTTTCACTGGACTGAAGAGGCTAAAAAGAGTTTTAATCTGTTGAAGAGGAATATTACGGAACAACCAATTTTGGTGTTGTTGGATTTCTGAAAGACATTTCAGGTGAAATGCGATGCAAGTGGATTTGCAATCAGGGCAGTCTTGAGTCAGGAAGACAGGCCGATAGCCTACTTCAGCAAAAAGCTGAATGAAGCGAAAGTGAAATACTCCACTTATGATAAGGAGTTTTATGCTATTGTTCAAGCATTGAAGAAATGGAGACATTATTTGATCCCGAAAGAATTTGTCTTATACAGTGAAAATCATGCACTGCAGTTTGTGACTCAACAGGAGAAGTTGAATCAGAAACATGTCAAATGGGTGGAATATATGCAGAATTTCACTTTTGTGATTAAACATATTTCTAGTACTGCTAACAAAGTGGCTGATGCTTTGAGCAGGAAGTGTTTTTTGTTGCAGGAGTTCAAAGTCAAAACGTTGGGTTTTGATGATCTCAGGGACATGTACGTTGATGATCCAGATTTTAAGGAGGCGTATGAAGCAGCTAAGAATCCAATTCTCAGAGATAGAAGCCAATGGATAGAATACATGATCTAGGAAGGGTTATTGTTTAAGGGTAATCAGCTGTGTATTCTGAAATGCTCCATGAGGGAGAATCTGCTGAAGGAGAAACACAGTGGAGGATTGGCAGGGCACTTTGGTCACGACAAGACGTTTGCAAAATTGAATGAGTCATATTTTTGGCCAGGAATGCGAGCAGATGTCAAGAGCTTCGTGGACAGATGCAAAATTTTCCAGCATTCAAAGGGGAGGAAGCAGAATGTGGGTTTCTATCAACCATTGCCCATACCATAGAGGTCGTGGGATGCAATTAGCATGGATTTTGTATTGGGGTTGCCAAGAACACAAAGAGGTTGCGATTCAATCTTTCTGGTGGTGGATAGATTTTCCAAGATGGCACACTTCATTCCATGTCAGAAAACCAGTGACGCAACTCACATTGCGAATCTGTTTTTCAAAGAAGTCATTCGACTTCATGGCTTACCAAGAAGCATAGTTTCAGATCGAGACACCAAATTCATAGGGCATTTTTGGAGGACCTTATGGAAGAAGTTGGGAACTAAATTGTCGTTTAGTTCGACTTATCATCCTCAGACGGATGGAAAAACAAAAGTGGTGAACAGAAGTCTGGGAGACTTGCTGAGAAGCTTGGTGACAGAACACCATAGCCAATGGGACAACATATTACCACAGGCAGAGTTTGCTTATAACGACTCGGTTAACAGGAGCACAGGGCAGAGTCCATTTCATATTGTCTATGGCATGCAGCCGAGAGGAATTTCTGAGCTGAGGGATTCAGAACAGACTGCGACTAGGAGTGCTAGTGCAGAAGATTTCACAGAAGCGATGAAAGAACTTCACAGCCAGGTGAAGCAGTGACTGCTGACTTCAATTCAAGAGTATAATCGTAGAACAGATCAGCATAGGAGACAACTTCAGTTCGAATTTGGTGACTTGATTCTAGCACATTTGAGAAAGGAAAGGTTCCCGAGAGGAACATATAATAAGTTGAAGATGAAGAAAATCGGGCCATGTAGGGTCTTAAAGAAATTTGGGGCGAATGCTTACGAGATTGAATTACCCGATGGGATCGGAATTTCTCCGATATTCAATATCTCGGATTTGTACCCATATAGAACTGGGGAAACAGGGACTGGAGATGAGCAGCCAGTGATTCAATGTACACAGCAGATGCCAGTTGCAGATAAGCCACAGATGGAGTGCATACTGGATAAAAGAGTAAGTAAGAGGACCAGGCGAAAACAATATTTTGAATATCTGGTCAAATGGAAGAACCATCCAGTTGAAGATGTCAGTTGGGAGAATGAAGTGGAGATCTAAAAGCATGGACAGACTGTGTGTGAGCTCATGGACAGGAGCCCATGAAAATTTTTAAGCGAGGGAGTATGATGCAGGAGCATCGCCAACATCAAGTGAGCCAGCGTGGAGACAATGGACAGCTGGACAAGCGCGAGCGCAAATTTTGAAATTTCCTTGAAGTTGATGCACAATATTAAATGAAACCATTAAGAAGAAACGCACTTGTATAATGTAAACAGACCTTGAGCGATTTTCTCTCATCCTTAGTAGGTAGAAGGCATTTAAAGTAGTTAATGCAAGTAGGTAGAATTCAATTCTAGATTAGACAGTTTTAGAGCGCAAGAGGGAAACGAGATATAGACACCCTCATTGTGTATTGTAACATCATTGAAGCAGCATTGTTGGAGAGAGAAAGAGCAGGTAGAGAGTTGTGTAAGAACACCCATGTACAGATATTTGAATTAATAGAAAGAGTTTGATTCAAATTCATGGTTTCGTGTTTGTTCTCTGTGTATTGATGTTGAATGATATGCTCATGAATGTTTGCTTCCTGTTATACATTTGACTTATATGTTGTGTATATGATTTCATGTTTGAGTTTGAAGTCTGAAAGGAAGCAGGAATGAGTTTCAATTGTTTCTCTATCTGAACAAGGATTCCTGTAAGGAGTGCAGTTGAAGTGTCCGCAAGGAGTGCGTTGACAAAAGGGTCAGATAGGGTAGCTTTTGTTCTCATTCATTCAGAAGTGCAGACAGGCACAGGAGCTGTGCAAGGAGTGCGCAGGCTGATTGAAGTCTCAAGGTTACGAACCTAAGTGAAGCATTCAGAGACTATTGTTGCAGGTGTGCGCAGAGTCAAAGGACTTCAGCACTCGGAAGTGTCTGAAGGTTTCCGCAAGGAGTGCGTGCAAGAGTCTTTTCTAAGACTCGGAGTTATAAGGAAGTTCAGGAGGGATAAAGCCTTATAATCACTGAAAGGGTTGCACAGGAGTTGTACCTTGGAAGTTTGAAAGAGGCGTCGTAAGTTTGCGTGCAGGAGGGCGAGTTCCATGGAGAGAAGCAGCTTAGTCAGTTGTACAGAGGTTCTTAGAGAAAGAACGGACAGTTGGAATTCTCCGAGGAGGATTCGTGAATTTCCGTGAGCCGTCAAATTTCGCGGAGGAGCAGGGGAGATACGGCGAGTATCCCCGATAGGTTCAAAGCTCAGGAGGGACGGGACCGTAGATCCGAGCCACAAGGGCCGTCGGATTTACTCATGGTTGGCCATATTTGGTTTTCGTGGCGAGAATTCCCGAAACAATTGCATCAAGATTCGCGATATTGTGAACTCTGAAATGCCGATGGAGTAAAGGACCGTTGAAAATTCAACCGCGCGAGTGAATCGAAGTATCGGTATATCGGGATTCAGGAGTCAGAGAACCAAGTTGTTTGATATCGCGAACGTCGAAATCGCGATAGGGGAAATCTCGATAGGAGAAGGAAAGGGTCAGCATTGACTGTTTTCGGGTTTCGGGGATTCGAGAGACCAACACTCGACCTACGGATTCATGAAAGTGCGAATTCCGATCTCCTAAGTGCAAAGAGGGGATCCCACGAGGATTGTTGTGGGTGCAGATTTCCTGATAGGGAAATAGAAGAACCATTTGGAGTTCTTCAAGCCATGGAAGGAGGAAAGATCCTATGCTGACGTGGACCTTCTGACCTGCGGGTTGTGAAGGGCGTCATGTGTCATCAGGGGTTCTTAGAATGGGAGACACCAAGCTTCTATATCAACTGTTCCAATAGCTTTCAAAGTATTTGGGGCCTTTTCCTCTTGTTGATGCCTTGGTTTCGAACCAGTGGCATCTCTCTGATGTCTGGCAAACTAAGGTTTAGGATAAAATTGATTTCTTTCCATTGTAGTCATACGGTTCATAAGTTTATCATTCACCTAGAAAAATTGAGTATTCATTTGGTCTATCTTCTAATTCAGGAGAGCAATCGGATCAGGAACATTCTTTTTGGAAACCTTCTTCCTTGATTTTGTCTTGTTGTGGGGATACTAAAAAGGTTATATTTTTGAATCAAGGAGATTTTCTTCAATGTCGATATTGAATTCTTTAACCTCTTCCACTGATGTGGGATTTTTATCTTTAAGAATGTATCGAAACTACCCTTCAAAGAAGTTCATGTAAAGGAGATGAACTGATGATGTTCTAGGATGGTAATTTGTTGGAATCTGAATGTACAACCTGTCAAATATTGAAATGAATTCCTCTGCCATTTCATTCTCCTTTTTATTTATTTGATTGAACTGAGTTCCAATTGTCCCACCATCTTCTTTTCTCGACCATCTTCTTTTAAATAAGGCGGAAAAAGTAGCATAGGTCGTGATATGATTATCAAGGAGTCCTTCGAACCAATCAAGAGTTTCTTCAACCAATGATGAAGCAAACAGTCTCATGGCCACATCTTTGTGATCAATACCTACATTGTCCATATCCTATCCCATGACATAAATGTGGTCTTCGGAAGTTATCACACTGTTTCTTGAGAATTTTGGCAACCACTTGTTGACTTGCGTTGGCATCTGGTTAGGGTAACCTTGGATATTGGCCATGTTAAGGGGTTTGTAGAGGTCTCTTTCCCAAGGGAGATCCATTGGAGAAGGAGGAAGGGATATATGGAAAAGGTTTTTAGCAATGGGAGACTTGAGAGGAGGCCTTCTTTGGTAAACCTTAGAAGGCTTGAATCTCACAGGGGGAAAAGGTTTGGGGAAAGAAGGATTCTGGGAAGGTGGAGTTGCCAGATGAGCTTCAATATGAGCTCATCAAGAAAGGTGGAAAGGGAGGGTAGATTATCCAAGTAAGATAAGGGAAAGGCTTTGGGATAGCTCACCAAAGTGTTGTTAGGGTACGTAGAAGATTCAAAGTCTTCCCCGACAACGATGCCAAAATTTTATAGTGCAATTTTTAGGTTGGAAAAAATCCCAACCCAACCACAAAGCAAGTGCTACAACTTTGGAATCCTACACCCAATGTCACCTCAATGTAGGTCCCACACTTCAAGGGTGACTAAGTCACCCTAGGGAGGCGATGTCGGTGAATCTAGGGGGATTGAGATGGTGATGGAGGGAAATGGAAGTGAATCCCCTATAGGTCAAGTATAAGTGGAATCAAATGTAGGGAGATATGCATTGCAAGTCAAGTAATTGATGTCCCACATGTATAGTACTTGTCTGGATGATTGTACATGCCTGAGACACAAGAAAAGATACTTTGCAATGATATATGTTAGTTGGATCAACAAGTTAATATTTTTGCCCATAATTTGCATAAGTAGATAAAAATATATATCAGCAAGTAAATGGTACTATCATCTACTCAAAAAGTGCTAGAGATCAAGTAGAAAATACAAGAGAAAGGCTAGCTAAACTCAAGATGAAAAGTCAATATTCTAGAACAAAAGATAAGGTTGTTTTAAATACTTGTCTGTAGAAAATTATATCAGCCTTATGGCTGTAACATTCAATGTATTACATAAAGAAAATCAGCCACTGAAATCCCCTCAAACTTTTCCAAAAAGTGTGCTAGGCCAAGGGGAGTAAGTGTGCAAACTTTGAACAAAATCCAATGGTTGACAAGAGAGTTATTCAAGTAAATGAGTTAGGGTTTTTGCAGCCCTAATGGATGAAGATGCAATTTTGTAACAGCAACAGGAAGTAGCCCCTTCATGGGGAATCCCTAGTGGTTGTGAGGTTCCCAAGGCATAAGTATTACAATCCACTTTGCAAGAAGTAAAAATGACCAAAATTCATGTTTCCCAATGCAATAATAAGTGACGAGTGTATTTAATATTGGGTTAATGGAGTAAAATAAAAAATAACTAGAGAATCTACCTCCTTGGGGGTGTAAGCCCTTTTACTTCCCAAGGCAAGTTTCTCTAGCCAGGGTTTAAGCTAAGAGGGTGTATTCCCTTATACTTCTCTTAGAAAACCCATGTATAATCAATGAGATGAAATGATAAAATGATGAAGACTAAGGTGGGGGTGTATGCCCTTATACTTACCACCTAGATCCTAGCATAACAATACTTGACTTGAAAAAATGATAGCAAGAGAGTAAAAACCATACCAATTCAAGGAAAAATGCTAAGATAATCCACCACAATAGCAAGAGATAAGCCTTCCAAGTCTAGCGCTATACCTCCCCCATCAACCATTCATAAACATAGCCAGAAACAAGTGCACAAGAGATAAAAGAGCCAAGTGTAGCACAAATTTCGGACCAAGTCCTCTCACAAGAGGGAGAGTTATGTGTAAAATGAGATCTTATGATCTTTATTTATACAAAATGTAGCTAACATAGTTTTTTCATAAATTAAGGAGTAAACCACAAGATTAGGGCTCAACAACCCTAATCTTTCCTCCTTAACAAATTAATATTAAACAATTCACTTAAAATTTCACTTTTTCCACAAATAAAACCCTAATTTAGGAGGATGTCACCCCTTTAGGGGACATTTTTCCACTTTGAGGAAGTCGTTGGTGTTGGAGAAGCATGGGTAGGCCTCCAAATGCCACATGTCAAGCATCTAAGCACTTTCATCATGGTGAAGACCCTCTTCTCCTAAAAAATTCCATGTGTCAAAAGAGTGGAACCTCACCACCATGTCCTAGCCCCAAAAGCATGATGTCAAGCTCAAAATAGGACGTTTTTCCCCTCTTGGAAAAATCGTTTGGCAAGTGAGGGATGGACTAGGTCGTCCAAGTGATCATTAAGGCCTTCCAATTTTGATCTCTCTCATCCGACATGTGGACCCCTGGCATCCAACTTGTGAGATTGTATCCCCATGGAATCCCAAGATAGGCTTGTTCTCCCAAAATTATCCACCAAGGATCTCAAGGATATCAAGTCATAACATCATGATAAGTGAATCCAATAAATAAATAATCCATCTAAGCATGTGCATCAAAGATCATTATATCAAACAAATAACAGCTCAAAGACACTATGTGACTTGTCAAGCTTGAATATGGGAGGGTTGATGAGGTGTCCTATTGGGTAGATCTTTCCCTATGTCAAGGGGAGTTTCCAAGAGATCCCTCTCTAAGCCATGTAAAGTGGCTGAAGTGGGTGGGGTCAAGACTCAATGGGCAAAGGGCTCATGACATACAAGGGGTCGTAGTGTCTTATTCATTTGTGTCTTTTTAGAGGGTGTGTGGTACCTTTGTCCGCAATGCACTTTTTCCAAGCCCGTCAATTGCCTTTTATATTTTTTTTTATTTTTTTTTTCAATATAGAATAAGGAGAGATTGAAGGTAACTGCCCTGACGTGGTGACCAAGTGATGGAAATGTCACCCACAAACACCTAATGGAAATGAGAAGGTTGGCTCGTGATGAGACCCCCTTTCTTTCAGCCATGCAACTAAGATCCATTGCTCTGGTTTGGTGACCAGATGATGACAACTTCATACCACTAGATATCCATGGATGTGATAGGTCAGCTCGTGATGAGACCTCCTATCCTTCAAATAACCTTTCAAGCATTCTTTATTATATTGTGGGTCCCCTTTACTCAAAGATAGGTGTTTCATTGCTTTCTTGGGTGATCCCTAGGAGAAGCATATAGAATTTTTATATAAGGATTTTATCTTTTACCCAACTCCAACTCCTCTAGGCCTTTAGCCTCTTCTTCCCATAGAATGAGGGACAACCCCTTCTTGGGTTAATGCACCCTAAAATCCCAAGAGATAAGAAAATGGAGGGGAATAATGATGGAAAGTGGTAATTATGGCTAGGAATTGTACGATGCCTCATTAAGGGAGTTCCTAGTAGCAAACCCATTCCCAAATAAGACCATTTACTAGGGAACAATGTCAACCACCAAGGTGAAGCAGGGAAAAAGGCATAATGTCCAAGCATATATCATGAAATCTAGAGCAATCTAAGATACAAAATAATCAAATGACTTGAATATTGAAATGATGTTCACCATAATACTGAATTGTACCTCATGGAGCAAGGCCCACTGCCTTCCAGAAGCCAGCTAGTGTGGTGGATTCCATCTGCAAAACTGTGACCATATGTGGTGGTGAGTGGGTTTTCCATCTGTGCAAAGGGTATTGTTGGTCATGTAGTCTCTCGACACTCCATATCTTCAACCTGAGGGCCTTGAGACATCATATCCTTAGTTATCCACAAAATGGGGATAGCATATCCCACATGCATTAAACTAAGTGATGATCCATATAATTTTAGGTATATATGTAGAAAATATACTTAATTTTTATTTGTACCAAATTCGTTATACTAACAGTAAGTTATATCATATGTGTTATATATACACAGTCTTGTTTTATCTTTTTACATTGTGTGATATCTTGGGCAGTATTCGTTAAAAGATTTGGAGCAAGCTACAAGGGAGAAACATTGAGAAGACATTTGAGGAGAATCTAGCATTTCAGAGGTTAGTTATTTTTTAAATTCTTACCATTTACCAAAACAACAATTATAAGATTATCTTTGAATCACATAATAATTTTTCATGCGAAAATTAAAAAACCTTAAAAAATTTAGATGTTTTCTATTTTTTTCTAAAAAAATCCCAACTTTTTAAAAAAATTGAGACTTTTTTCAAAAAAAAATTAACAAAATCCTTAAGATTTTTTGAAAAAGAAAAAGAAAAAAAGAGTCAAATTTAGTTATAGTTTTGTAAAAAAAGTTAGTTTTTTAATTGTTTTTTACTTAATTTTTTTTAGTTTTGGCCCTGGTGGTTAATGGGCAATGTATGAGGCTTGGTTGTGAGGTTGGGGCAATGCCGGGCATCACCCCAGCCATCCCGTGGCTAAGGCACGATCCCCAGACATTGCCCCAGGCCCCACGGCCAAGGCACAATCCCAACATAAGCCTAATAACTCCATGGGTCAAAAAAAATTATTTTTTTTTTAAATTAGTTCTTATATTCAATTTTTTCTTTTAGTTTATTATAATATAAAAGGCCTAATTTTATTTTTTTATCTTATAGGAAAATGGTAGGAAAGAGATTATCTATGAATATATCTGGATCATGACCTGCAATAATGGCATCCAAAATTGCAACTAGAACCTCCATGAATGTCAGGCAACAAAATGATAGCATAACACCTGAGTTATCAAGGGAAATGAAGAATGTTAGAGAGTGAAAATCTGTGGAAGGTGAAAAAAAATGGAATATTCTTTGTTAAAGACAAGCAAGGCAACAATGGAGCTTATATATATTTGTATTGTGTTGAATTAGAACATGTGCAAGGAAATTACCAAGAACTTGTCTTGTTACGAGATATATGTTTGGTGCCAGCCACAGATATTGTTTATGCACTTGTCAAACAAGGCATAACTTATATCAAGTTTAGATATTGTTTCAAATTGAGCAATTATAACAAGAATGAATGTTTTTCAAAATTATGTGCATCCATTGTTGATGACATTGAGAAAGGCAATGTAAGTTTTTTATTTTTATTTTTGTGTCATTTATTATTTTTAGTATCATGGTAATCTTTTAATTTTATTTAACATGGAAATGTTATATTTTTTTTTTACAGGATTTTATCGAACGACTTTCACATATGTTAGTGGGGATTTACTCTACAAAGAATAATATCATGGATGCCATCATTGCTTTTCATATTGAAAATACACAAGAAGGAAGGAAAAAGAAACAGAAAGTAATGGAGGTTGAACCTGCAAGAGTAGACAGAGAAGAACGTGAAAGAAGAAAGAAAAATCCTCATTCTAGAAATCATAAAAATGTTACATTTGAAAATGAGGAAACTCCAAATGAAAATTTTGTTGAGATTGGTCCCAATGAGGTTATCACTCCTTCTCGCAAAAAGAATAAACAAGATAACGCAAAAGAGTGATGGCTAATGATGAGTTTGTTCCTATTGATTATGAAGAAATCATCGATTTAGATGAAACACATTTAAATCGTAAGAGGAAGAAAACAAATGTTGATAATGTTCAAGAATCCATCGTTAGCTTAAAGTATTATAGTGAAAGTCCTAAAGGTAGCAAAGAAATAATAACACCAGGTGTTGATCTAGAGGATGGTATTATGAAAACAATGCAAAATTCCATTTGAAACAGAATGAGGACGACGAACTTAGTTGATGATGGCCACACATTTCAGTTGAATGTAAAACAACTTTATAAACCCATAGAAGGGAAAGAAAAATATCAAATTATAAAACCGCATCACTTACATATTCACAATTTGAAAGCATTGATTAGGTACAATCCATATGCACATGTGGTTGACTACCTGGTTCTTGTTGACCCAATGGAATTTCCTACAAGGGAATAATTTGATAGATCAAAATGTTTTGACTACAAATATTATGTGATTGGAGGAAATCATTCTGCAAAGGCTAGAAGAGAATTGATTCAAGGATATCTCAATAATCCTCTTTTTGAGATAGTCAAATGCATAATTTATGTCGGTTTAATATACTGAGAAGAAAAGTTACTAACATGGGATCATAACACATATATTGAGTATAGAATGTCTATGACTTTCATTCAAAGGGTGAGATTTATCCATAATGAATTTTCTAAAATATGTCGTGGGGAGAGATCAAATGTTGATGTCAAGTTTCAGAAGCAATGTTGTATGGAAATAGGATTCCCACTTGATGATGAAAATACAAAATAAAAAAATCACAAAGGAAGTGATATATTTATAGATGTGGATAGTTATTTTCAATTGGGATTTAGAACTAGACATGTATGGGATTTGATAGATGAGATCTTCACCATATGGGAAAATATTAGTATAAAAAATTAGAGAGTTAAGAAGGCTAAACCATATATATGTGGAACAAGTAAGACAGGTCCTGACATAAAACAATCTTCCATATGATATGACTATAACACCTTGGAGATCAATACAAGGAGTGAAGGATGATTAACTTATCATAACTATATTATCATGTGTTAGGTCAGGAGAATTGTCAATGAAAGAAATGTGTGGTGAATTTAAAAAGTAAGTTTGTTGAGTTATTTTTATTTATGTTAGGACAAGAAAATTATTTTTTTCATTTTAACATATCAATTTAACATTATTTTTTGTTTATTTAGTCCCAAGGTGTATATGAGAATATAAGAGGAAATGGTCAAGATGTTGAATGAAGAAAGTTGGGATAATGTTAAACTCAACTATTCAGATTCAAGCTCTTCAACAATATTGAAACAATTTTTTGTTGCATTCAAAAAGGTATGTTGATTTATTATATTCATATTATTCATTTGTAAGTTAATTTATTTCTATTTTAATAGTTATAGATATATAACTATATTTGTGTTTGTTTCATTAAAGATGCCAAAGAAGAATCCAGATGGAGTACCTGAAACTTTCAAAAGTGTTATTCAAAAAGCCAAGTTTGAAAGAGAAAGAAGGGGACGTGTTCAAAATGTTCAACTTGATGACACCCTTGATCACTACATTTGGAATGGGCTTGAAACTGTTCAATATAAAGTGATATTAGGTGATTGTGAACAACTTGCAAATATTGTTCCTAAAAAGGAACACTCCCTAGTTATTGTGAATATCCCTCATGGTTATAATATCCAAAACATTGGATATGATATTGAGCCTTATACATACCAAGATTTCAATAAAGTGGTTATGGCATTTACG